>JAUELO010025895.1:0-10874 GCA_032357855.1 Amphibolips quercusostensackenii
TAAAATTTCCCGCTCTTTCAATTGCCGTTGTCAAAAATAGGGGTTCCCATTTAAAAAAACAAAATTGACCTTGAAATGACCTTGACAGCGAGGTCCAAGGTCAAATCCAAGGCCACCATTAAATTCCCTGGGAAAAACTACTAAAAACTTTACGTTAATTTTAATTTTCTATTTTAAATTTTCTAAAATTTTCTGGGGTTTCCATACTTTTCCCTCACCCTGTATAGGTAAGCCCAATGTAAGCCCAAGCACATAATCAAACACTGATTAATTTTATTGATATAAATTTTAATAATTACAAATTTTGAATAACTGGAAAAGTTTCAGGATTCAGATGGGATTGCATCCTCGTAATCATTTAATTAAAATAATTGGTGAATTTCTATCAATTTTCGTTAATCGGGCTGCCTATTTGGGTCTCAATTGGGGCCCAATTATAAGTTGGTCTAAGTTGGGCCGATTTCCACATGGGATTGACCTTTTTTATTTGAAAATTCAACTATGTGGAAGAAAATTAAACTTTTTGTTTGAAATTTGATGCATTTTGTTAAAAATTTGTCTTTTTTGGTAGCAAATTAATTTTTTTGTCAAGAAAGCATCTTTTTGGTTCAAAATTTAACCATTTGGTCAAATGTAGAGTTCTTTTGTTAAAGATTATTTTTTTCGGAAGATTAATGATATTCGCTCAAATTTATCTTTTTGGTTAAAAATTTAATTTTTCTGTTAAAAATTCGTTTTTTTGTAATGAAACTATTTTTTTCCATTTCTGGTAAAAAATTGACTTTTTTTTATTGGAAATCGATGTCTTATAGTTACAAATTTAGCTTTTTGTTCACAAATTATTGCATTTTTCCGAAAAACTTTTCTTTTTGGTAAAAAAATAATCTTCTTTGTTAGAAATTTAGTCTTTTAAATTGAAAAAGCAACTGTTTAGTAAATGATTAGATTGATTTTGTTGAAGATTAATTATTTTGTTGAAAATTTATATTTTTTATTGAATTCCACTGTTTTTGATATCAAATAAAAATATTTTTAGTTTAAATGTGAACTATTATATGTTTCGTTGAAAATCCACCTTCTTCTGTCAAAAAATCAACAATCAACTACTATTTTTAGTTGTAAATTCTACTATTATATTTCTACTATATATTTCTTGTTTGTTTAAAAAATCTACTATTTGATTGTAAATAAACTTTTTTGTTGGAAATTTACATCTTCTGATATAAAATTTTTTTTTCTAGAGAATTCGTATCTTGGCTTAAAAATTAAATTATTTTTTGATAAAATTCATGTATTTTTAATTATTTATTATTTTCGTGAATAGTTATCATTAAGAATAATATTTAAATAATTTTACTAGTAAAAATATAATAAAAAAAGAAAAAAAAGAGGATTAAATATTCCTTATGGTGAGAAAGTCATCTTTCTGGATTAGAAAATCAGATATTTAGCTAAAAATTTAACTGTTTTGTTCAAAACTTAATTATTTTGTTAAAAATTCATTCTTCAGGATTAAAAATTCATACTACGTCTATAATATTAAACTTTTAGGGCTAAACATATAAGTGTCTTGTAATTATTTTTTTTCGGCTTCACAAATCAATTATTTAGATCAATTATTTTGTTAAAAAAAATTAATTATTTTATTAGACATTTAACTATTGGGATAAAAATTTATCATCCTTGGCTAAAAATTAACTTTTTATTGAAAATTCAAGTATCTTTGAAAAATATAGTAGCCTACGGATGGTAAAAAAACTAAATAAGGCAA
The DNA here is from genome assembly GCA_032357855.1 of Amphibolips quercusostensackenii. NCBI lineage: Eukaryota > Metazoa > Arthropoda > Insecta > Hymenoptera > Cynipidae > Amphibolips > Amphibolips quercusostensackenii. The sequence continues at coordinate 1,772 of JAUELO010025895.1, forward strand.
ATAAAATTTGTTCTTTGAAGAAATTTTTTTTTAATTCCATAACTTTTATTTCCTTACTTATTAAGCAGTCTAGCACTATCAGCGAGAACAAACATTGCATTCGTAACTGTGACAAAAAATCTTTACATCAAAGCCAGAGCTTATATGTGGTATACATTAGAAGAAAAGCTATTTCGAAATCATTAATTACGTAAAAGGCATTTGAGAAAATAAAAGAATATTTAAATGAAATATGTGGAAAATGTTTAATATGCATTTTCTACATAATTTTATTAAATATGCATGAAACAAAGAAATTTGTTATATTTATTTTAAACTAAGAAAATTTTAATTTATTTAAATTCTATTTTTGTACTAAAATTTTTCTTATTGTCATATCTGATGAGTCGTACATTAATTTAGTACGAACAAAGGACTTTACTTTTTTCCTCGAATAGCGTTCTGCAAATCTAACAATGATATCGACAATAGCTTTAATCTGTAAGATAATTTGTTTTAAATAATTATAATAAAGTTAAAATTTTTAGGATTATAAAAAACTAAATTATATAAAAAGTAGAATTAATAACAGAACTTCTTTTAAAATTTTGAATTTGTTCAAAACTTGATTTCAAGCTTATAATTAACGATTTTAATGAAAAAATTTTGCTCTTTATATATCTACAAAACAAAGCTTTCGAAAGATAGCCAAATGAGATTTAAGTGTCCTATCATATATTAAATATTAGTTACTTGCAAACTGTTATGACGAATTGTGCCATAGAAGGAAATTATGAAAAACAATTTTTGTTATGCTTTAAAAATGATAATTAGAGACTTTACAAGAAAAGCATCTTAATACACTTATACTCAATACTTCGCACAGTTTACCCTATTTACCTTTCTTCCCCTTTTTAAAGAACTCCACTTTTTCCCCTGTTATCAAGATACTGTTCTTTCCCCAGGATGTCTAGCATACTGGGAATCCTTAAAAACATTAAATTGTTCTTTAATTTTTTCTCTATTGAAAAAATAAAATTTTTGAACTATTTCGTTAAAAATTTGATGCTTTTACTTGTAAGTTCAATTATTTGGTCGCGAATGCACCTGTTTGGTCTAAAATTAATTTTTGTTTAAATTTAACTATTGTGTTGAAAAATGATCTTCCTCCGTAGAAAACTTTAACAGATTCTTGAAATTTGTGTCATTTCATCAGTTTAATACAATTTAAAATTTATATATCTTTCACAATCGCCTGGCAAACTTAAGTTAACATTTTTTTTCTGGGTATTAGTAGAAGGACTAAGCTCTGTCTTCGATTTCGACAGTTTGTGCTATTTGATAAGATTTTTTATTGCGTTTATTACGTGGAATATACGCATTTGAATACTTTCTCATTACAATGGATTTTTCCGGTATACTCGTATATAGTGGTGGAAATGATCCAGATTTATCAGTTATCTTTTACGAAATCTGACAAGAGAAAATGAAGATCCTTCTTGTAACTGTGCTTCTGGCCTTCGTGGCTTTCATCAATTTTAGTGGTAAGTTTGCCCACTATAATACAAATCTTGAAAGGTGTTGGAGATGGATGGTGTAAAATGAGTGGAATAATAGTACATGATGATAGTGATGGAGAAGGATAGTGGGAAAGGAAGGGAAAGGATGGGATGGGGGAAAAGTTGAGAAGGGCGTATTTAAGAGGGAAGAAAAGAGGTTAAAGGGTTATGATAAAAAAGGTGGCGGATAATAGAGAGTAAGAGGAAGAAAAAGAAGAGGATCAAGAGAAAGAAGTGAAAGGATGAAAGGAGATGCAAGACTGGGCTGTGAAGTATATGGAAAAGGAGAGGATCGTGGACAAGTTGTCACATTTTATACTTTGAAACAAATGTTAAAAAAGAAAAACGTTTTGTATGATTTTAAAAATTAAAATTATATAATTAGTCATTTTTTATGAAAAAAATGATTATTCTTAATTAATGAAGTTTTGGACTTTCGAAAAATAATGATGTTATAATTTGTTTTTGTTAGTGAATTTTTTTTTACGGTCGATTTTTCCAAATCTTTTTAGCAATAGTTGAATTTCAATCAATAAATGCTTACCCTTTCTAGTTAAACATTCCTTTTTTTGACGATTTCAGCCATTAGAAAATTTACTTTAAAAAATAAGAATAGTTGATCTGTAAAGAATATTTTTAGCAAAATAATTAGCAAATACTTATTCAACTTTAAAAATTTTAAAATAATTGGCAAAAAGCGATAGGAAGAAAAAATGCAGTTGCAAGAGTTTTGAAAATTTGTTACCAAAAATAATGTATTTTATTTAATCTAATCTGATTTTTTGCACAACCACTTTAAGTAATTTAGATTGAAAAGGATTTTGAACATTATTTATTATAGTCTATAATAGTTTTATAGCTTTATTTCCGAATTTTAAACAAACTGAAACATTTTTCATAGTTGCGGTCTAGAGTTCGTCTGTCTGTCGTACTCTTGTGTTAAGAAGAGTGTGGAGGCAAGAGAGGAGAATGAGTTGGAGCTGGATAGCGAAAAAGGATGGAAAGGAGGAAAGGGGTGACAGGAAAGAAAGGGAGAAGCAAATGAGGATAGTGGGAAAGTAAGGGGACTGAGGGGTGAGTTAAGTGTATAAGAGGGCAGGGATGGTGAAGTGATGTAAGTGTATAGCAGAAAGGGATGGAGTTGATAGAAAAGGAGAAAGGTGTAGAAAAGGATTGTGATATGAAAAGGGAAAGGAACGAAAAAAGGGCGTTGCAAAATAGGTGGGAAGGGGTGGTAAGGAAATGTGATAGAGAGGTCTGCAAGGAAAGGAGAAAAAATTATGGAAGGGGCGTGGAGGAAAGGGAAAGACTAGTATAACAGGCAATAATGGGAAAAAAGTGAAATGATAAGAAAGGATGGGAGGAATGAAGAAGGACGGTGAAAAGGGGGCTAAAGAAAGGGAAAAAAGGAATTAGTGAAAAAGGAGAAAATAGGATAGAGAGGGATGGTGGGAAATGAAAGAATGAGTTGGAGAGAGATGGAAACTAATAGTGGAAAATGTGGTGATGAGACTAGGGGAGAGTAAGAGGGTCTGATGGGAAAGCCATAGAGATGAATGATGAGATTGATAAGGAAGAAGAGAAAAGAAGGGGGTTATGAGGAAGGTAGATTTCAGTGCAATAAAGGAAGGAGAGGACCAAAAATACGTGGGCCCTGTGTATTTTTGCTACAGATTTAACATTCTTTACTTTATATAAATATCAACATATTTGCCTAATAATAATTGTTGACCTGACTAAGCAAATTGTAAACGACATAATAAGTTGAGAAACCCTTTTTTGAATGCGCATGTCCTCTACTTTGACTAAATACATTATTTTATGTTTCAAAAAAATTTAAATTAATTTTCAAATTAAAATTGGTGATTGTTAATAAATTATGTCACATTGCTCCTGTTTTCAAAAAACCTTTCCTTTTGCTCGTTTTTTTGCTTTAATGTGAACTGAATTAATAGAACAAAATAAAAAAATCTGTTTTAATAATAAATTCTACTACTTGGTTGAAAATTCAATTACTTTGCAAAACATTTTTTTTTAAAGGAAATTAGGTTTCTTAACTGAAATTGTAAAAGATATATTATTAGCTAAAAATTGATTGTTTTTATTTAGTTCAAAATTTAAATACTTAGTTTTTCAATGGTGATTTGTCTTTTTTTTTTTAAATTCCACTACTTGGTTGAATGTCAAACTACTTTGTTAACAATTTATTTTCTTAGTTAAAGATTGTAATATTTTATTAAAAATTCATTCTGTGTTTGTTGACAATTTATTTTTGCATTGGGTTAATAATTAATTTTTTTTTTTTGAAAATTCAAGTGCTTTCTAAAACATTAGTCTTTTTTACATCAAGTCGACTATTTTGTTAAAAATCCAACTCTGTCGTATAAGGTAATTTTTTTTGGGACAATTTATTTTTTAAGGTTGAAAATGTAACCATTTAGTTGAAAATTCGTCTATATTTCTTGAAGTTGCAACTATTTGGTTGTAAATGCTACTGTTTTTTAACGAAAAAGTTTAAATTGAAAAAAGTTGGACTAGACAGTTTAATTTACCAGAAAATAGTTGAAATTTCAGAAAAAAGAGACGAATTTGTACCGAAAAAGTTGCAATATAAACAGTTGTATATTTTTGTAATAGTTAAATCTTCAAGAAAAAATACGAGGTTTATAGAATTCAAATAAATTGCGAACTAAAACTTTTTTAACATAGAAGATGAACTTTTATCAAATGGTATAATATATTTAATGTCATCATAATTTCTTTCAACAAAATAGATGAATATTTAACAAAGTAATTATATTTTTAAAAACATAGTTCAATTTTTAACTGAAATGGTGAACCTTCAAAAAAAATTTAACTGTAGCAAAGAGTTGAATTTTCACGAAGTAGTTGAATTTTCTGTCAAAAAAGATGAATTCTGAACGAAAAATAGAATATTTGGTATTTTACCAAAGAAAAGATTTTATTTTTAATAAAAAGCAGTCTATTCCAACCAAAAAGATGAATTTTCAACAAAAAATGTGATAGTTGATATTTCAACCAATAAAGCTCTTAATTTTTAATCAAAAACAGTTACATTGAATAAACAGAAACAAACTATAACCAACGTATTAGAAACCTAATTAAAAAAATAATAATTTTTACCAAAAAATATACAATTTCTATCAAGAGAAATAAATTTTTGAACCAAAGATGAATTTTCAACATAAGAGTCATATTTTCAACTTAAATATATGAATTTTTAATAAAAAAGTTTTTTTTTAATTACATTGTTAAATTTTCATGATATTAATAAAATTTTCGACCCAAAAGTTAAATTTTCAAACAAAAAATACGAATTTTCTGCAAAACTGTTAAATTTTCAACAGAAAGTTAATTTTTAACCAAATGGTTTAATTTTGAAATGAAAACAATTTATTCTCAACAAAAAGTTAAATACTTGAATTTTTAGTAAAGAACATTGATATTCAAGATTACTTTACTGACAATAAAGATGAATGTACAACAAAATACCTAAATTTTCCAGCATATTGATAGATTTTCAACTAGAAATAATCAATTGTAAACCAATAATGTAATACTTCAATATTTGGCTAAAAAGTTCAATTTGTAATAAAAAAAGAACAAGGAAAAACATTTAGAAGCATTCTAGGTGAAACTCAATCGCTAACTTACATTTTATCAAGCATTTATTAATTTTTTAATATGTATATTTTCTATGTGTGATGTCACCTTCTACGTTAACCGCCTAACCCCTCATTACATATCTTTACAAAACCTGTTACCCCATCCCCCCACCAGGGCAGTGTGACACAGTTTTTGAACGACCCCTCAAATATTATTATTACTGCATTAGGCCAAATCTCTTTCGAGGTGAATCGTCCGGTTCTATCGTCTCTATTCTATCGGGATCATAGAATTTATACGGGAAAACGAAGTGAGGGATGTATAGGAGAAGGGATAAATTTGAGATCAATCCAAACTTCCTATGTTGCTTATTTAAACAGCACTTTCTTTCCGCAAGATCGCTTCGACACTAGCAGTCACCCTATGCGGAAGTCTTCAAGAAGTCATAATACCTTACAGATCATACAAAAATATACAAACCGACAGATAATCTCATAGTAGATAGATAGATAAACGTTTATTTTTCGTTCTGCTAGCCTTAAAAAATTGATTTGCCTACACTTGCATTTTTCACCGAATTTTCTTAAAAATTAATTTTAAAAATTAGCATCCATCCATACCTTATGTCTAAAGCCGCTCGCTCTTATCGCCTTGCCTTCCTCGCTTCGCCTTGAATGCATCGTTTTACCTCGCATGCATCTCCTTACCTCGCACGCATTGCCTCGCCTCGCACGCTACTACCTCTGCGACTAATACCTAATACTTATCTACTATTTACGATATTTATAGTTTTCTTATATCATTTTCTTTCCTATTTACAATCTTTTCTTCTCCATTTCTCTTCCTCCTTCCTTCTCTTTTTCTCCATCTTACCCAACACCCCCTTCACCCATGCTACTGCCCTTTTGTCTTCCCTTTCATGCATCAATACATCCATGCTTATCCCACTCCTTTCCACCTCCACACACTCTTACAACCAGTCTCCACTTTTGCATCTTCCTTCCAGCACAGTTCACACATTCTCTTCTCCCTAGAAAGCCAGAACCTATTGAAACCCTCCATGCACCAACATCTCATCCTCGCTTTAAGCTCCTAAATTCCTTTCTCTCCTTCCTCTCACAAATATTGGGCTCTCTTCTTTGGCATAACCTACCCATACTTCCCGTTAAGCCTTGACTCTCATATTTTCTCCTCACCCGCTGCCTTCTTTCTCTCTCTCTTAATGCCGTTTTTCTCAGCCATCTCATATACCTTTCTTTCTTCCTCGTGCATCCTTTCACTTCATCCATCTGCAGCCCATTCATACTAAAGTATTTTTACCTTTCAACCTCCATCTTCCCACCCCCTCTTCTGTTCTCCTTTTCCCACTAACATTCGCTAACCAGCTTACTTCTCCCCTTTTCCAGAAATTTTTCCTCATATTTACACGCCTGACTCCCCGTTACAATCCTTTAACTCGTTCAGATAATCTCATAGTAAGATCCATACTCTTTTCTCCATGCACAAACTCTCAGCAAAGCTTTCCACGTGGACCACAAGTATCCAAGATCATTTGTTTCAGGCGTCTATTACTCCACTGACACTTTTCGTCACACATTTCTGAACTTTTTCTTTTTATATAAGCCTATTCTGGCATAATCTTTGGTTTTTATACATCCATACATATTTGTGTTCAAGCTCTTCTGTTTCTGTGGCTCTTTCTATCTTGACTCTGTAAGTCTCATTCATAAGTGCCCACTACTCCTTCCTCAGTCTGCTTCTAAGAACGCTGACTTTTATTTTATCTTAATATGCTTGCTTTATCAAACGTTCTTCCTCGATGCGCTCAGAATGCCTAAACTGTCTGAACAGATATTTTTCACTTTTGTGAAACTGTGTTTATTTAACATCATATTTGTTGAGGACCTACTTATTAACCCCTTCACTGTGCATACCGAAAATCACGACATGGGCCCAAAATGTGTGCAACATTCTACTAGAGAGATTCAATTGAAAATTAATCTAATATAGCGACCGAAATTTTTAAACAATCCAAAGAGCTTGCAGATTTTGATGAAAATTGGTACCAAAGGGTTATTTGTGGCGCTTAATACTTACTCAAGGCAAAAATTCGAAATTTCGAAATAGCTGATCCTTTCAACTCCAACACACCAAGTTTCATAATTATTCATCAACTTCACGTCATTTTGATCTGAAATTTTAAATTTTGTAGTTTTGATGCCATTTTTGTATTCAGAGACATAAAAAACTTTAATACACCAAATTCCATAAATATCCGCCAATTTTGCGTAATTTCGATCCAGCATATTGGATTTGCCATTTCGAATTTTGGAATTTAAATATCATATTTGGATTCAAAAACACAAAATACCTATGTGTACCAAGTTTCATAACATTCGAAGTAGTATTAACCTATTTATTTTACATGACGCATAATGCGTCAAACGCATTCTTGGCCACTTTTCTTTTTGACGCCATATGCGTCATACGCTGTCAACGGGTTAACGAGTTTGTGTATTAGCGTATCAACCGGGTCCCTATCACGTCTCATGAAGCAAGTCACATCTGCGGCATGTCACAACTGCGGCATCTCTCCCTAGCGGCTTGTCTACCACGCGCCATTTCTGACAGTGAAATTGACATTTTTGCGGCATCTCTAACTAGTAAAAAGGAATTAGACCAGTATTATTTCTGTGGCTAGTCACAGGGGGACTTTTCGCCCACCTCGAGATGTTTAAAAAGGGTAATGGTTCGACCAACATTATTTCTATGGATAATCACTGGGGTGCCTTCCCGTCCCATTCGACATGTTAGAAAAGGGTAGGGAGACTGTCCGTTATTATTTCTATAGCCAGGCAAAAGAGTGACCATTGTTGAGAGATGCTGCAAAAATGTCAATTTCACTGTGAAAAATTCCGCGCGGGAGACAAGCCGCTAGATGAAGATGCCGCAGTTGTGACATGCCGCAGATGTGACTTGCCACAGGTGTGACTTTCCGCAGATGTGACTTGCCGCAGAGAGACTTGCCTCATGTGAGATGATAGGGGTCCGTATCAACCGCATATATTTTGCAGGAATTTTATCCCAATCGTGTTGACTTTACACATTTCCTTTTATTAGTATGTCCAGCTCTTGCTACAGAGTAGGGCAGTGCGTGCAAGCACAGGTTTAAATATTGCAATTTCGGGTTTATTGGTCGCATTTTTACTTCCGATAATAGCGTATACACTGCCGATAACCCTTCTACCCTCGCTTCACACAACTGGATATCTCTTAGTCCATCTATCTGTCATTAGTAAATAAACTTCTAAGATACACATAATTATCAACTTGCTCTACCCTCTCTTCGCCTGAAGCAATAGTGCATACTATTTTCAATCCGGCCTTCCGAACTAAAAAATTGTTGTACCTCTTCACATTGTGGACTCTCTTTAACTTTTGAAGAATTACAAACAATAAAGTTTAATTTTCAGTGCTTCGATTTATAATTACTTAGAGTTTGATTATGAAATTGAGTTTTAATGCTTTTGAGGTTTTCGGTAGAATATACTGGAACAGGCTTCCACTTTTTTATTATTGATTTTTCATATTTTTGAAATCACAAGCCTCTATTTTCTTTTCCAGAATTAAATGCTATGATGCCCGGTGGACCACCTGGTGGACCACCCCGTGGACCACCCGGTACACCACGTGGCTGGATACGCGGTGGACCACGCGGTGGAAGACACGATGCGCGACCCATTGCACCACCCGTTCCACCACCTGAGGCTATTATCCAGTATCAAGGTAGAGATGTTCGTGTGACGTTTAATGAGTTTCAAAGACCACTTATTATTGAGTTTACAGAAGGCAATCAGCCCGTCACTATCATAGATCGCATAACGTACGGGCGCACAGTGGGGTGAAATCGGAAAACGAGGTTCAAAATGACATTTAGA
>JAUELO010025911.1:0-10873 GCA_032357855.1 Amphibolips quercusostensackenii
CACCTCCTCCTCCTACTCCCCCCCCCTCATCCTTATCCAGCTCCTGCTCCTCCTTATCTTATAAGCTATGGCGCAGACATTTCCAAGCTGTTATCCGTGCTGGGATGAATATCATGATGAAAATCATTACGGACTCAAACTGTTCATTCTCCGGAACACCATTATACCACCTAATGCAAATATTGAATCTCACCAGATTGCAATATCTACTGTTAATGAACATTTTTATTTTCTAGTTTCATTTCAACTTATTTTCAAATCTTGATTACTAATTCAACTAACTAGAAAGCGTCGAATCAAAAAATAACTACACTTATGTTTTCTTGTAAAAAATTAAAACTTTAAACTGGGCCAATACATTAAACAACAATGCTATTGACACAAAAAAATTTATTAGTTGAATTTTTATGCCATAAAACGAATCTTTCAGTAGGCAAATAAATATTTAACTTAAAAAAATTAAGTTTAAAAAAAAAAATAGTTTTCGAAAAAAAAAAGAATTTTCAAAGAAGCCGGTTATCTTTTACAGAAAAAGATGGTTTTCAAACCGAGAGGATAAATTTTTACACAAAACAGTTCAATTTTCTATCAAAAAAGATCACATTAACAAAATAGTTGAATTTCCAACACAAGAATTCAACTTTTAACAAACTAATTTATATTTTCACCAAATAGCTAAATTTTCAACCTACAAAGAAAAATTTTTATACAAGAGGATTAATTTTTTTTATCAAAAGTCACACTTCATTAAAATACATTAATTTTTAACGAAATGGCTAAAATTTAAACTAAAAATAATGATAAGTTTTAGAAAGAATCAAAACAGTTTAATTAGCAGTAAAAAAAACTAATTTTTAATGAAAAAAAAATTTTTAATAAGAAAATGAATTATCCGCCAGTTAAGTACAATAAAAGTTAAAGAACTTTTAACGAAACAGTTGAACCCTCAACCAAAATGATAAATTTTCAATAAACAATATTATCTTTCTAGCAAAAGTCTAATATTAAACCAAATAGTCGAATTTTCAACCAACTAGTTGAGTTTTTAACTAAAAAAGTTAAATTTTCAACCAAAAATAGAATTTTTCAAATTTTATTTAGAGAAATTAATTTTTTAATAAAAAAAACGAATTATCAATCAGTTTAGTTTAACAAAAAAAGACGAATTTTAAAAAAATATCTTGTTCGTACAAAAATAGATGAATAGAACAAACAAGATTAATTTTTTACACAAATATGCGAATTAAAAACAAATTAGTTCAGTTTTTAAGCTAAAAACTCAATTTTTTAAAACAGTCGATCATTTAACTAAAAGAAAGAATTTTCAATAACAAAATTATTTTTCAATCAAGGAAGATCAATTTTTTGCTCGATAGTTGAATTTTTATCTGCGACAGATTAATTTTCAACCATAAATAGAATCTTTAAATTTTTATTAAAAAAAAAAAACAATTTTTAACAAAAAAGGAAATTAACTCTCAACCAGTTAAATTTAAATCAGAAGACAAATTTTTACCAAAACAATTTGATCTTTAACCAAAATAAACAAATTTGCAACAAAGAAAATTCATTTTCTATCCAATTAAATAAGTCCTTAACAAAATACATGAACTTTCTGACAAATAGTTAAATTCTCAACCAATAAAGAAACAAATTTCCAATAAAAAATGGAAAAACCAGATTAAAAGGTAAAAAAATTAATTTTGATTCTTTAAAAAACGTTCCTAACAGAATAAGTAAATTTTTAAGTGAATAGTTGAATTTTTACCCCAAAAGATGAATTTTCTACCATAGAAGTTTTATTTTTAACAAAAAAAGTTCATTTTTGACTAAGAAGTATAATATTCTACCAAATTCTTTAATTTTGAAGCCAAATAGATGATTTTCTCACAGAACAGCTAAATATTTAAACAGAAGATGTGGATAAAAAAAAAAAGTTATTTCACAAACAAATAATAGAACTTTGAACTAAAATGATAAATCTTCACCCAAAAAAATGAATTTTTAATGAAACAGTTAAATTTTCAAATAAATACTTAAAGTTATACTCAAAAAGTTTAATTTTGTACTAAAGCACTTTAAATTCTATCCGAAAATGCATTTTCGACAGAACAATTAATTTTTAACCAAATAGGTAAATTTTTGACCCAACTGTTGAATTTTTAAGCAAAAAAAAAATGAATTTCTTACAAAACAGTTCAGTTTTAAGTCCGAAAATATAAATTTACAAAAAAAAACTAATTGACGACTAAATAGTTGAATTTTTAACTTGAAAATATAAGTTAACAATTAATGAAAGGCAACGAAAAGGCGAATTTTTAAGAAAATAGTTGAATCCTTAGCTAAATACATAAATAAATATAAAAAGCAAGGTTAATTTTCTACACAAGTGGACGAATTCTTAATAAAACTGCTAAATTTTTACCAAAAAAAAAAAATTTTGAAAAAAATTATATTACGCTCAAATAGTGTAATTTTTAATTAAAATGATCGATATGTCTTTAACAGAAAAAATAAACTTTCAGTAAAATAATTAAGCAAAACAAATTAATTTGTGATAAAATAGTTGCGTTTTCAACCGAAAAGGATGAAATTTTAACCAAGAATTAATTCCCCACCAAAAAAAAAATAAATTTTCAACAAAGAATTAAAAAAATTGATTCTCAACCAAAAAAAAATTTTAGCGAAATGAAGTTTTCAACTAAAAAGTGAAAATTTAAATTTCAAGTTGAAAAAAATCCGTTCAGAAAAAATAAATTTTGAATAAAGCAATATAAGTTTCATCTAGGAAGAATAAATTTCTAACAAAATTGTTAAATTTTTAATAGAATAAGTTCATTCAAACAAAAGTTTTGAATTTTTAACCAATAAAGATTTTTTAGCATTAAAGAGAAAAATTATGGAAACAAATTTTTAATTTTTGATAGCAAAAAGTCGAACCTTACACAAAATAGTGTACATTTAAACCCAAAATGACGATTTTTCAACAAAGCTGTTAAATTTTATGTGAAAAGAAAGACTTTCTAACAAACTATTTAAATGTTTGACAAAATATCAAAATTTGTAAACAAATTATGAAATTTTTATTCAGAAAAATATAAATTTTCAACCAGAAATATAATAGTCAAGCCTCTTGAAATCCATTGATCTATTCAAATCTTTGAATGCTTTGAATTTTTTTTATCTTCTATTGCTAATCTGCTAAAAACTAGTTCCCTAATCATTATACGACTCAAACTAACCATGTCTCTTTTGGTTCTAGTTCTGTCCCTACACTCGCCTCTATCGACCGAAGTTTGGTGAGACTGACAAGAAACTATGTGCGTAAGTACAACGTTTTTAGAGTAAAAAAAATTAGATTTTATGCTATGAGTTCAAAAATTATTGCAAATTTTTTAATATTTTGATATATTTTTCATTTAAAGCAAGATACATTTTTGACCAGAAATATAATAGTGAAATTTCTTCATAGTTGTCGATCTATTTGAAATAATTGAATGCTTTAAATTTATTTTTATCTTTTATTGCTAACCTGCTTAAGGATGGTGCTTTTATTAGTATACAAAGCAAACCAACTATAACTCTTTTAGTTCCAGTTCAGTCCCCACAGTATATTCCATTAACTTAAGTTTAGTGTGACTGACGAGAAACTATGCATGTAAGAAAGCTAGATATATTATTCATACCTGAAGGAGAGAAAAGGGATGTGACATTAGAATGATAGAAAATGGGGAGTTGAAGAACGGACTCACACTATGGTCAGATGTTAATAGTGAATCACATTTTAGTCAAGAGAGTATAATTATTAATGAGAGAGTAAGACAGCATATCGAGAGGCATATATTAGACAACATAGAAGGCGCTGATATGGAATAAGAATATAAAAAGTACATGAACTATGATCCGGGATATCATTGTTAGACGTGCGACCGAAGAGTGTGGTACTGTAATTGTAGGAAGAGTGTCTGGTGATGCGTAGTAGAATTGTGGAATCTGCGTAGCAGCCCACGACAAGAAACGAGCTTATCTAGGCCAGTCTAGCATCACAGGCCTTAGCGATAAAGAAAGGAATAGACTTAAAATAAATATTAAGATAATAACAGGAATGTAAAAATACTAGTCTAAGAAAGAAAGAATAAATGAAAGTAGAAAAAGAGAAGAAGATGCAAATCGATTTTAAAAAAAAGCAAGAAACTGTTTATGAAATAAGGGAAAAAATACAAAGAATTTATCGTAGACTTATAACGAATTTCCAATATTTTTTTTTTATTGCAATTCTTCTATATTTTGGAAATCTGATCAATGATATACGAATCTGATATACGAACGCATAGAAAGGACAGCTTTAAAGGCGACAGTAAAACATAAGAATATAGAGGGCACATGGACTATGGTCCGGGATATCAATGTCAGAAGTGCGACCGAAGTATGTGGTACTGCGGTTGTAGGGAGAATGTCTGGTGATGCCTGGGCCTTATCAAAAGGAAAAGAAATAGACGTCCAATGAATATTAGGACAAAAACAGAAATGTAAAAATACTATAATAGTTACAGAAAGTATGGATAATATTAAAGCCGAAGAAAAAAGGAAAATGCAAATCAATTTTCAAGGAAGAAAGTAACTGTTATGGGAATTGGGGATAAAATTATACAAAATTTATTATAGACCTATTCTATATCCTTCACTTTTTTTGTCTTATTAAAAACTTTCTAGATTTAAGAAATCTGATCAATGGTATACGAATCTAATATACGAAAACATAGATAAGACAACTTGAAAGGCGCTAATATGCAATAAAAATGCAAAAGGCACATGGAGTTTGATCCGGGATATCTTTGATAGAAGGACGAACAAAGTATGTGCTGCTGCGGTTGTAGAAATGTAGGAAGAATGTCTAGGGATCAGTAGTGGAATGATAAAATGTACGCGGCAACCCACAAAAAGAAACAAGTTTATCTGAGAAAGTTGAACATCACAGTCCTCAGCGATGAGTAAAAAAGTAGACGTAAAAAGAATATTGAAACAGAAAAAGGAACGTGAAAATACTAGTTGAAGAAACTAAGACTAAAATCAAAGCGGAACAAGAAAAGAAGAAGCAAATTAATTTTTAAGAAAGCAAAAAACTGTTTTGAAAATCGGCAAAAAAATTATAAAGATTCTATTATAGACCTATACTAAATTATTTATATGTTGTGTCGCATCACAATTTTTTTAGATTTCGGGAATCTGATAAATAATATACAAACGCAAAGATACGTAGCTTCGAAAGCGTTAATATGCAATTAGAGTATAGAGGGCACATGGCTTATGATCCGGGATATCATTGATGGAAGTGCGATCGGAGTGTGTGGTACTGCGGTTGTAGAAAAAAGGTATGTTGATGAGTGGTGCAATGATGAAATCTGCGTAGCAGCCCACAAAAAGAAACAAACGTATATAGAAATACTTAACATCTTAGGCCTTAGCGACAAGAGGAGACATAGACGTAAAATAAATATTAAGACAAAAACGGAAATGATAAAATGCTACTTAAAGAAAGTAAAGATGAAATCAAAGCGGAAAAAGAGAAGAAGAAAAAATGCAAATTGATATTAAGAGAAGCACGAAACTGTTTTCGAAATTGTCAACAAAATTATAAAGAATTCATCACAGACCTATTATGAATTACCTATATTTATTGTCTCATTAAATATTTTTCAGATTTTAGGAATCTAATTAATGATATAGGAACGCATAGAGAGGACTACTTGGGAGGTGCTTATATGCGATAAGGATATAGAGGGTACATAAACTATGATGCAGGATATTATTGATGGACGTGCGACAAAAGAGTGTGGTACTCTGACTGTAGGAAGAGTATCTGGTGATGCGTGGTAGAATTATGGAATCTGCGCAGCAGACCACGATAAGAAACAAGCATATCTAGGGGAGTTGAGCATCACAGATCTTAGCGATTAGAAGTGCAATAGACGTAAAATGAATATTAAGACAAAAACAGAAATATTGAAATACTAGTTAAAAAAAGTAAGGAAACAATCATAGCGAAAGAAAAGAGAAAAATGGAAATCTCTTATGAAAAAAGCAAAAACCTTTTTGAAAATTAGCGTGAAAAACTATACAGAATTTCTCATAGACCTATACCGAATTTCTTATATCTTTTGTCCTATTACAATTTTTCTGAATTTCGGAAATTTGATAAGTGATATGCGAACGCATGTATTAGAAAATTTAGAAAGCGCTAATATAAAATAAAAGTATAGAAGGTACATTGACTATGATCCGGGATATTATTGTTAGAAATTCGACCGAAGTGTGTGGTGCTGCGGTTGTAAAAAGAATGTCTGGTAGGCATGGTGAAACTATGAAATTTGTACAGCAACCTACAAAGGGAAACCAGCGTATGAAGGGAAGCTTCACACCTTATGCCTTGGCGGTAATAAAGAAATAGACGTGAAATTATTATCGAGAGAAAAACAGGATTGTGAAAATACTAGTTGAAGAAAGTAGGAATAAGATTAAAGTGAGAGAAAAGAAGAAAATGCAAATCGATTTTAAAAGAAGCAAGAAACTTTTTTGGAATGTGTCGAAAAAATTATAAAGAATTTATCATACAACTGTACTAAATTTCCTTTATTTTGTGTCGCATCACCATTTGTTCAGAGTTTGAAAATCTAATAGATAATATACGAACGCATGAATAAGATAATTTAGAAGGCAATAACATAGAATAAGAATATAAATAACACGTAGACTATGGTCTAATATATCATTGTTAGAAATGCGACCGAAGTGTGTGGTAGTGCGGTTGTAAGAAGAATGTCTGGTGATGAGTGCTAGAATAATGAAATGTGCGTAGCAATCCATGAAAAGAAGCAAGCGTATCTAGAAATGTTTAAGATCACAGACTTCAGCAATAAGAAGAGAAATGAACAAAAAATAAATATTGAGACAGAGAAAGAAACGTAAAAATACTAGTTAAAGAAAGTAGAAATAAAATCAAGGTGGGAGGAAAGAAGAAAATGCAAATCAATTTTTAAGAAAGGAAAAAAATGTTTTGAAAATTAGCGAGCAAACTATAAAAAATTTATTACAGACAAATTTATTATAGAGCAGCGTGTATGGAAAACTGACTTTTGGCTTTACTACCTCGAATTTATCTGGTCCCTTGAGCCCAACAGAAATTAGACTTGCGCTTTTGTAGTTGGAGTTGTTTTATAGAATTTCGTGTCTCATCTCGTTTTAAACTGGCTTTTTTAATTATTAACCTAGCGCTGCAAACAGAACATTATTAAATTTTTTAACAAGTACTGGTCGGCGAACGTTTTCTTTATTTGTGAAATGCACATGTATGATGTCGAAAACCTACTACAGAAAATTAGCCTTGATTAGGGCCTTCCTTTGAGAGAATATAATGAAATAAGCCATTTTAAAAATGTTTTTAAAAATTCATACACGGAAAATTTACAAAGGCTCATGTATGGGTGAATATCAAAAAGCTGGAGTTATTTGCTTTTAAATTTAATAAATAAAAAGTGTTTCAGATCAAGATAAAATATATTTTTCACATTTACATTAAAATCAATAAGAACGAAAAAATATGTGAAATTCAAAAGTACGCTTTCATTTTAAAATAATAATTTTTTTTATTTAATTACAATGTTTTGATGTTAATCATTCACGATATTTTGTTAGGCAAAATAAAAATTAAATCTGCATTACGTGCCTTAAAATATAAAAATTAAACTATTATCATTATTATTCTTTATAATATAATTAATTTAACAAATAATACATACTAGAATAAATTTTTTTGTGACCATAGTTTCTATATAATATTTACAGAAGCAGACAAGGTTGTAATAATATTTTATGAGTATTTTAAAGGATTGTAGGATTTAAAAGAATTTAAGCTGTCTTTAACAAATCTAAAGGACTTCACAAAATTTTAAAGGATTTTTATGGAATTTTAATAGGTATCAGACATTTCTAAAAATTTTATAATATTTCTATCAATCGCAAAGGATTTCACTTGGATTAAAAATTTTTGTAGGACTCCAAAAATTTAAAGGAATTTTTTAATATTTCAAATGTATTGAATTTTTTGCGGGTTCAAAGGATTTCCTTGAATTTTTAAAGATGTAAAAAGATTTTCTGTAAAATTCACAAGGTTTCAGGATGTTTGAAAATATTTAAAGGATTTTCTAAATATTTCAAGCTTTTTAAATATTTAAAAGGATTTAAATAAATTTATTAGCTCAAAAATAATTCGAAATATTTTTAAGTATTTCAGTAGATTTCAAGGAATTCCCAATAGATTTTAATAAATGTAAGGCATTCAAGAGGATTTTAATGATTTTCGGGTATTTTTAATAATTTTAAGGAATTTTTAAATTTTTTTAAGGTATTTTAAAAAGTTCTACGGAATTAACAAAAGTTATTTTAGGGTATTTTAAAAATTTCAGAGTAATATTCAATGTAATTTAGTAATTGTAAGAAATTTTAGAGAATTAAGACAATTTCAGGAAATTTTTAAGAATTATAAAGAATTTTTAAGTTATTCAAAGCTATTTTGAAAGGTTTCAAGAAATCTTCAGGTATTTTAAACAATTCCAAGTAACTTTTAATTTTAAAGTACTCAAAAGATTTTATGGAATTTTGAAAAATTTTAAAGAATTTTCATGTTCTTGTAAAGCATTTAGAAACGGGACAAAAAAGTTCACAAGAGTTATACATTTAAAGGTATTTTTAAACATTTTAAAAAATATTTAAGTTATTCAAGTAATTTTGAAAATTTTTAGAAGATTTAGAGGATTTAAGGGTATTTTTACAAATCCTAAAGTTTTTTCAAATTATTTTAAGGTATTTTAAAAGGTTTAAGGGAATCTGCAAAAGTAATTAAGGGTATTCAACAGATTTTACGGTTTTTTAGATGATTTGAAAAAATTTTTATATTCTTTTGAGTAATATATAAAGGTTCAAACAAAATTTTCAAGAGTTACATATGTAAGGGTAATTTTCAATATTACGAAGAATATTTAATGTATTTTAGTAATTGTAAGAAATTCTAGAGGATTCAGACGATTTTGGGGTATCTTTACAAATGATACTGAATTTTCAAGTTATTTTCAAGGCATTTTGAATGGTTTTAAAGAATTTCTAAGAGTGATTCAGGGTTTTTAAAAAAGATTTCGAAAATTTTAAATTTTCAAGTATCTAAAAGATATAATGGAATTTTAAAAATTCTAAGGAGTTCTCATGTTCCTTTAAAGCATTTAAAAAAGGCTTTAAGGAATTTTTAAGAGCGACATAGTTAAAAGTATTTTTCGAACATTTCAATAAAATTTTAATTAATTCTAATAGTTGTAAAGAATTTTAATGGTTTTAGACGCTTTAAGGTTATTTGTACAAATTCCAGAGAATTTGGAATTTATTTCAAAATATTTCAAAAGGTTTTAAGGAATCTTCAAAAGTAATTAAGGGTATTTTAAAAGATTCCAAGTAATTTTCAATTTTAAAGTACTAAGAAGATTTTATGAAATTTTAAAAGATTCCACAGAAATTTCATAGTTTTTTGAAGCTTTTAGAAAGTGGAAAAGAAATTACAAGTATTATACATTTAAGGGTGTTTTTTATATATTCCAAAAAATATTTAATTTATTTTAGTAATTGTGAGGAATTTTAGAGGATTAAGACGATTTTGGGGTACTTTTACAAATTCTCAATAATTTTTAAGTTATTTTAAGGTATTGTGAAAGTTTATAAGGAATCTCGAAGAGTAATTGAGGGTATATTAAAAGATTACAAATAATTTATAATTTTAAAGTTTTTGAAAGTTTTTATGTCATTTTAAAAGGTTCCAAATAATTTTCATGATCTTTTGAGGCATTTATAGAAGGTATAAAGGAATTTTCAAGGGTTACATATTGAAAGGTATTTTTTTAATATTTCAAGGAATATTCCATGTATTTTAGTTATTAAAAAAAAAAATGAGCATTTGGACGATTTTAGGAAATTCTTGCAAATTCTAAAGAATCTTTAGGTTATTTTAAAGTATTTTGAAAGGTTTTGGGGAATCCTTAAGAGTAATTTCGAGTATTTTGAAAGATTAAAAGTGATTTTCGATTTCAAAGTATTTAAAAGATTTTACGGAATTTTAAAAGAATTCAAGGGATTTTGATGGTCTTTTAAGGCATTTAGAAATTTTTCAGGGTATTTTCAAGAGTAGCATATTTAGGGGTATTTTTTTAACAGTCCAAGAAATTTTTAATGTATTTTAGTAATTGTATAGAATTTAAAAGATTTTGACAATTTTAGGATGTTCTTCCAAATTCCAAAGAATTTTAGGTATCTCTTAAGTATTTTGAAAGGTATTAAGGAATTTTGAAGAGTAATTTAGGGTATTTTTAAAGATTTCGAATAATTTTTATTTTTAAAGTATTTGAAAAATTTACATATTTAAGGGTATTTTTTAATATTCTAAGAAATTGTTAATGTATTTCAATAATTGTAAGGAATTTCAGAGTATATAAATAATTTTAAGGGATTTTTACATATTCTAAAAATTTTTTAAGTTTTTCAAGCCATTTTGAAAGGTTTTAAGGAATCTTCAAGAGTAATTTACGGTAATTTAACAAAGGTACCTTTCCGCCCCCACAAAGTTTCGGAAAGGGAAAGTGTGGAAAAAGGGTAGGGTTTTGACTAAAATTATTTCTGTGACTAGTCGCAGAGCTGCCTTCCCGCCCCTACAAAGTGTTAAAAAGGGGTAGGGTTTTGACCAACGTTATTTCAGTAACCAGCTACAGGGGTGCCTTCCCGCCCCCCGTGAGACGCTGGATGGAAGTGCGAGTTTGACCAACATTATTTCTGTAAATAG
>JAUELO010025918.1:0-10873 GCA_032357855.1 Amphibolips quercusostensackenii
GCTTTTTCTTCTGATATATATATATATATATATATATATATATATATATATATATTTAATGAGAGTCAGATAAATAACAAAATTGCCTAAGACTCTTATTAGAACTGATGTCACTATTTATGCAATCGTTTGGACATTTAAAGGAAAGCTGTTTTTTTATCTGACAAATTTATATAGTGTCTACTATAATGACCTATTTGAAGATTGAAATCTGATATAATTTCTGCAAAATATGTCAAAAGAATATAAAAAGAAACATAAGCATCTTTAAAAAACTCGATTTTCAATCGTTATTACAAAAACTCCTAAAGATATCTTTTTACCATAAAAATGTTATGCCATTCCGGGAAATAACATCTTTCTACAGCGATTCGATTAAGGGCACTTTTGGACATCCCCTACCTTATCTATACATTTAGAAGCTAGGGTTCAGGTAATACTAAATAAATCTTCCCAAAAAATCACTTTCCACCTTGAAAGAAACATTCGATGCTTCAAAGCATCCTTGTACAGGTCTTCGCGAAACAAGTTTTCTCATTAAATCACTTTTTACTTTTGAAAAAATAGGCGTTGCTGCAAGGCAGCATTGGACAGGTCTCCCAGGGAAAAGTTTATCCAGATAATCACTTTTCACTTCGAAAAAATTATAAGATGCTCCGTAGCATCAATAAGCAAGTCTTTCAGTGAAATGTCTTCCAAGGAAATCACTTCACAGTTCCCAAAAAATTTTTTTCCAGGAAACCACTACACACTCCCATTTCAAACAAAAAAAAACATGCGATGCTTTAGGGCAATATTGGACGGTTCTTCTCGAAATATGTCTTTACATGAATACACTTTCTACCTTAAAAAATATAAGATGCTTTGAGGTACCATTACACAAGTTTTTTCGGACAAATTTTCTGATGAAATCACTTCTCAATCTTAAAAAATTATAAGGTGAGTCGAGACTGAATTTTACAATCCATCATGGGACAAATCTTCTCATGAAATTACTTTCTACTTCCAAAAAAAATTGAATGCTTGAGAGCAGTATTGGACAAATCTTTTTGGGACCATTATTCACAGGAAATTACTTTACACTTTCAAAAAACACAAGATGCTTCGAGGCACCTTTGAATAGGTCTTCACAGGATAAGTCTTTTCAGGAAATCCCTTCTCACTTCTAAAAAAATATAAGATACAAAACAGAGGATTAAATTTTTCTTGATGTACACAGTCGTATGTAGGTATATAAAAAGTTGTGAATGCAGTTGTAATTGCTAATTTTCACAAGAATTAATGAAATAACGTGGATTTCGCACGTAAATTTTCACGTAGAATCCTGCGTGAAACTCGTCGTATACTTTCAGGTCAAAGCACCTTCATACTGAAGCTTAAATTATTCCATTCTTGGTAACAAATTTATCTTCTCTAGTTGAAAATTAAATAAATTGCTCAAAAATTTGACTTTTTTGATTGAATGCTACTGTTCTTCATCTGAAATAAAAATAATTTATTGGTTGGAATAGCAACTTTCATATTTTTTGTTGAGAATCCATCTTTTTAGTTGAAAATTTAATTACTTGGATAAAATTGTAATTCCTGTGATTTTTTAACTTTGGTTAGTGGAGAAAACTTTGGATAGGGTTTCAAATAAAGTTCTAGATCCAAACGGTTTTTCTCTAGGATTGACAGTTTCTTAAAAAAATTGTTATTGAAATTAAGTAAGTGCAGCATACACTTGTGTGACTGATCACATGAATAATGTGATAAAAACTTGAGAATTTTTATTAATTTCTAGTTAAGGGCGTCGTTTTAGAGAAAATTTGTAGCTAAATTATCACCAGATGCTATAGGGATCGTAGTTTTTTAATTTCCCGCATGTAGCGCTATCATCTGAGAATATAGTACACTTCTAGTAACTGTCAGCCTGGAGGGTCTGCAGGGGACTTTAATTTAAAAAATTTGTCACTTAGAGAATAATCACTCTCTACTCTACTCCCCGCTGGAACTCGCACGTTCGCATATACTTAGGCTACCGCAGAAACTTACAGTATCCCATGTAGGAGACTCAATAATGCTTACGTTCAAATACGTGAGACAGAGAAGTTGGACGAGCGGGAATCGCAGTTAGCGGAAGTGTGCTGTGAATAAATATAGTAGTTCATCAGCAACTGTAACCTATAATAGTACATATTTAAAATCAAGCATGGAATATTGGGAACATTTTGGAAGTAAGTGCCATAGATTAATATTGCGTATCAAATTAAGTTATATAAATCTCTAAACTGTTCTAAACCTTACCGTGTAATATTCCCTGACAAGGAAGCGTTTTCTTGGTTAAACGGACATAGCTCTAAGCTCTCAGTGCAATATTCCAAACCCTGCATTGCAAGTTTCCAGAAATCTTCACGGAATTTCTTGTGGTAGGTTTATCAAATCAACGATCCAACGATGCTTGAGAAGCAGGTTGCTGCACTGCGCACTCAAGAAAATTGCAACCTAATGATGCTTTCTTCACTAAATTTGTGAAGAAAGTGACAGTTATTCCAAATGATGGAATTCAAACAAAGATGTTATACGGTCTTATTTTTTGGCAGAAAAAATTAAGCAATGCGCAAAAAGCCAGCATTATTGTCTCTTCCTATTCAAGTAAACAAATCTAGGCGCAAGAATGAAGAAACGTGAGTAAGCATATTAAACTGACTATTATTTGTTGACAGATTCATTTTGGCTTTAAAAATCAATGCCTTGAAAATGGAAGTAGAGAAGCAGCCTCCTATTGATGAAATCCTTTTGAAAGGTGTGGTAAGCAAATACCAGATTAAAGCTGAGGTCATAGGTACAAGGGATAATGAAGATCAAGTACCCATTATACTAAAACCACATACAGACATTTACGTTTCCGTTAACGTAAACAACGGAATTCCAGAAAACTGCATCTTAAAAGGAAGTATGGTCGTGCTTTACTAGGACTCAGAAATGTAGAACCAACACACAAGCATTATCTGCCCAAGATGTACATTACGAAGGATCTGCGTACAACAATAAAATATTCGCAAAGCAATGCTTTACCTATACATCTGAATACCACACTAACTGCGCTAATGGTTAGGAGGGATATAGATATTAGCAAAGTTGGTTGCAAATTGGGTCGATTGACCGAAAGCTAATACACTATGTTACTAAAATCTTACACCTTCGGTACATCGAGACATAAGTACCAGCAATAATGAATGAGAATATAGATTCCCGAAAGCAGAGACTTAGTGTTTTTATTGTTAGCCTACTTCGCAGAAAGAAAAGTAGTGCAAGAAGGTAGCAAACACAACCTTCTAGAAAGATGAAAAAGGTCCTGATGTAATCTGTGTGAAAAGTAAAATAACCAGCAAGACGCTAAAGACCCTCCATTGAAAGGCATGACTAACCGCTGGTCGGGTTTTTGGGAAAATATCAACAACAAAAATTCACTTGCTGCATAGTTTTAACTGCAGATAACAAGATCAAAGAAAAATACTAAAATAGAGCTGCCTAACATCACAGACTACGATGATTTAGAGATTTTAAAAGGGCAAGTAACTATCAAAGTCCAGGTCCAGGCATGATGCACAATTTCTGTACAAGTATCTGAAAAGTGTGTATTCTTCTTCGGTAAGGCGTTTTCAGAACATCATGAAACATCTAGATCTGACGCCAGGTTTTATGCTTAAAGATACTACGTACATGGTATGCAAAAAAACCAGCTGCTCAAAATCCATCTGAACTTCGACTGACAGAGTTTCTTGCAACAATTTAAAAATGCCTAAAAGGTTTCGTTGCAGATAATCTATGTTTTTACTGCGACGATAATGACATCCTCACAAGAAAACAAATCGAATGTTGCAAAAACTAGCGGTGCAGTGATGATTTAGTCACCATAGACGCTGTTGCTATGACGGAAGAACCCAAACACCAAAGAAAGTTGCACATGGCATACACTGACTACAAGCCAAGTTTCAAAAATTTACACAATCTGCCCACGCATTATCGACTTTCTAAGTCGTGCAATGATGCTTCAGTGTACAAGAAATAAGTGTTTGAATCATGGACAACTAAGGATAGCTAGATCAATACGCATTTTGACGGGTACCTATCAAGAAGCCTCCTAAAATGTATTATGGTTTTATTTAGCGTTAAGCCAATTGATAAAAACACTGAAAAGCATGTCGCTTGGGTTAAAAATAGATGATAATGAGTATGGTTTACAAGTGACCCATCTTCTAAGTATTGAATCTGTATTCTATAGTGGTAGTAGTAAGTTTTATTAGTGTACTGTATCGGTCCGATGTACAGAAATAATAACAAATTGATCTAATATAATATAGTTTAACTATAGGAACTTTGAACACATTTAAATCGAGCTCTTTTTAATCTAGGAAAAAATTTCCAGTAGGAAAAATACGTTGAAATGTAAAGTTTTAAATCATGATCAACGGCGGTTTTCGAACTGCTATATTAATAACGTTATTAAAAATACAGTTTAGAAAAAAATCTTGTTAGACCGAGCCATGTTTTTAACTTCTAATGGAAAATTACACATTCACGTGAAATATGTATGAAAATTAGGTGCCGAAAGTTGCGGTTTGGCCTTAAGACATTATTTTAGATAGAATGTATAACAAAATATCATTTTTGTTATGTATAAATCAAAATTCGTGAAAATCATCTGCAATTTTGTATCCGCCATTTTGTTTTGTGTTTGAACTAATATAGGATTCAAAATCAGCGACCCGGAAAATCTTTATAGGATCCTGTTTTTTATAAAAAAATTAAAATTCGTGAGAATCCCTCGCCAGTTTGTATCCGCTATTTTGTATCCGTCATTTATTTTCTTCAAAAACCAATATCAGAATTATGGATAGCTTTTTGGGATGTTTGACCACTGTGCGGCGTGTCGCTTCATCGTGTAGGACTCCAAGATTTATTTTTTTCTCATAAATGACTGTCGGTCCCAAGATAAGAATTACAGATTAAAAAAAGCACACTTCTGGCTTTCTTTGACAACAAAATTTAAAAAATTCAGTAATACGTATTTTTAAAAAGGCGAGTCTAGATTTTTCGGGTTCCAGTAAAACGGCAAACATTTTTTTTCCAAAAAATTTTTTTATATAAATTTAAACGCTATAACAAATAATTTTAGGCCCTAAAAAGTAGAATGGGTTAATTAAAACAAAAGATATAGAACTGTAAAAAACAAGTTACCAAAAATGTAAAAATATTATCTCCGGCAATTTTTTGGAGTTAAAAAAATGCTTGGGAGTATTTTTCTTTAAAAATATTAGACTGTATATGCTGACTTACAGTCAAATCTATTTTTAAGAGAAAAATTCTTGATTCACTTAATACGGACTTCACCATCATTTTTATTTCTATTGTAGATCTCTTCAATCATTGATAATTTAAATGTTGTTCACATATCAAACCTCAAAACTTCAACTTACAAATTTAATATTTGTTAATGTAAAAATTAGAATCTTAACGTTAAGAATTTGAATCTAGCACTGTGAAAATGCAACCAATAAAGACTTGCTATTCAAGAAAATTAATTTTTAAGTTACGTTACGTTACGTTCGTAGTTACGTATTAAAAACTGAATGATTTCATCATCAAAAAAATTAACACGTAAACTTAACATTAACAAAAAAGTTAAGATCGAACTTATTCCAAATTACACTATATCACATAATATGTATAAAATTTGTTATATTTTATGTAATTAGATCAATTTTAGTTCGTTCCACTTTTTACATTTACGTTCAAAAAGAAATCCACTGTCATTTCTTGGTCTATCGGTCACTTTAAAAAGATTTTTCTGAATTAAGTTTACGGTGTGGAAAATTGAGGATCGTATACTATTTTAAAATTCTTTTTCAATGAGATATTATTGAAGCCTACTGGACACTCTGCAGTTTCTTCTGCAGTCAATACTTCAAGCGCGCCGCTGTAAATGTTCATTTTTACCCGTTTTGTCTGAGAACCAAATAGTGTATATATTCCACGTAAAATCGTATGGCTGTTTTTTGTTTTTTCCAAAACTGCATAGATGTCACCATCGGACGTTAATAATATGATTCGCTCTTCATTTGGCAGAGGTATAAACACATTATTTTTACTTTTTAATAGAATAAGTTTATCGGGAGAAAAAGTATATCTTTGAAGTTGGTATATCCTTGCCGGATTCTTGTTAAGAATAAGCCGGACGAATTTATGTTCTTCAATTGTGTATCCAAGTATAAAAGAATGATTTCTAGCTCGAGGAGACCTGAACCTGCTACGAGAAGAAGGCTCCGTAGGAGAAGGAGACCCGGTACAAGAGTAAGGTCTGGCAGGAGGAATTACAGGAGAATGTCTATCAGGGGAAGAAGTAGAAGGTCCGCCACGAGGGACATGAGGAATAGGTTCGCCATTAGGCAAACACTCGAACTGTAAAGTTGAATCTGCAACAAAAAAAACAGGATTATATATTGTTCTTTACGTACACAATCGTATGTTGGTATATCATGAGTTGTAAATGTGTTTGTAATTGTCAATGTATGTGCCAACATGGTTGTCAACTGCTCACAACGTGGTCATCCAATTTGTCTTGACATAAGAAAATTTGTTTTTTGTAATTAAGGAAAAAAAGTAATGTGGAATTTTCCGTAGGGAACCGCGTAGGAATCCACGTCAATATTTAAATTTTACGAGAGGTTATGCGTAGAGTTTCGCGTAAAAGTCCATGTAAATTCACACGTGATTTGAACCTATTACATTAAATTTGCACGTGAATTTATAGATGGATTTTATTTTTAAAATGTATCTTCTCTACTCTTAGTTCAAAATAAAACTGCTTGTTAGAAAATTTGTCTTTTTCAATTGAATTATGTGTTTTTCATCAAAAATTACAATATTCTCCGATTGAAATAGCAACCATGCTATGTTTTGATAAGAATTCATCTTTTTCATTAAACATTAATTTACTTAGATAAAAGTGCTACTGTTTTAAAAAAACTATTTTTTTATTTATGAAGTATTATTTCAGTTTTAATATTCATTTCTTGGGTTAAATGTATAACTATTTTGTGAAACAATCTTCTGTTTTTAGGTTAAAAATTTATCCTTTTCATTAGAAATCGAGCTATTTGATTTCTGTTGGAAATTAATTTTCGTTAGTTATGAATTTAACTACTTGGTTGAGAATTCTTTTTTTTCAAATGACTCAAACTGGTTTTTAATTTGAAATAAGAATGTTCTTTTTTATTGTTAGAAATTGAACAACTTAGACAAAAGTTAGACAGTTGCACAAGCTTCAACAACATTCACTTAAAATTATAGACATTTTAGAAAATATATCTACAATTTCAAGTAAATTTGTTTCATTATATTTATTTTATTCTAAATTTGATAATTATATTTACCAATAAAATCAAGAATAACTGCCAAGGATAAGGTCCAGAAAATCTTCATCTTTTATAATTACAGAAGAACCTGTTTAATATAATAATAAAGAATTTTGTTAACAACGTAACTGATGAATAATCTGCTGTCTCATTAGCTTATATAGTCTATACTATAGTCGTTATCTCTCAAATTAAAGGTCTAAACTTTGCACTTCTGAGATATTTACATTTGATAAGAGTCAGCTTTTACGAAATAAATTTTTTTTTTATTTAATAAAAATTGATTAATAGTCTAATCTTTTGTGCTTTATGCAAAACCGATATGGACATGGCAAATTTATATAGTACACTTTGACGTTCAATTTGAAGCTAAACATAAAACTCTTCTAGTTTAAATTTTTGTAGACATGTATAACAGTTTTAATATTTTAAAAATTTGAAGGGCTTTTAGTAAATTGAAAAAAAATTTAATGAATTTTATATGGTCTTAGTAGAATCCCAACAGATGTCACGGCTTTTGGTCTATAAATAGCGTAATTTTATTAATTTCTATTTTATCTGTGCTTCCTTTCACTTTACATTGTGTATATACAGAAAAGCGCCTAAAAATTAACCCCTCTTCCTGTTATCCCAGCGTGCTGTCATTTATAATTGGCACCCATTTTAAAAAAAATAAACTTTATATTGTCTTTTGGACCAAATGATAAAATAAAGTTATTTCCGCTTAAAACAAAAGCTTTTTACTTGAAAATTTTATCATTCAGACAAAGATTTATTAAAGGAAAGGTTTTTAAATTTATTTGATCAATTTCCTGCTTTTTTAATATTAACAAAATAAATGTTCTCTTCTACAGTTTATAGTCACTTTGAAAGCTTAGAGAAGACATGACAAAGCATGTTTGCATTAGCTCAAAAATTGTTGTAAAAAGTTAGCAAAATTTGTTATAACTTTTTATTTGTGTGACTTTAATAAAAAAATTAGAAATTATGCATCATTAATTTTTCTCAGACTCTAATAGACAATTCCATCTTCACTGTTCAGCTTCGAACGAAGAAAATCAACGAGAAAGATTTCGTCTCGAAGAAGTATTATGGAATCAATTTTTTATAAATGTTTCAACATAATTCATACAAATTAATGAATATTTGTCTTATTCTGCAAAAAAAAATACATTCATCTTTTATTGCTGTAACCAAATCGACATTCAGATGCTCATACTGAAAAATACAGGGGTAAAAAGCCGCCAGTCGACACGCGGCTTTCTTATCTGTAAAATATCTCGACCTCCGCAATAGCTTACAAGCAGAAAAAACACCTGAGTGTTTGTTTTGTCGACCTACTTACAGACACCTGCGTGAGAAAATTTTAAAATTATTATTTTTGTGTCTAGAAGAAAATCAATTAAATATTGCACCACAATCAAATTTATACATATACGATTAGTACTTCACGATTTTAAAAGAAAAATATTTAAATTCATAAATGCTTTAATGAATTCAATTTCTTTTTAAAGTTTTTTTAAAGTTTTCAAATGCATAGTATGTTTTGGAATTGCTGTTTTTGCAAAAAAACCTTTTTTTATATTGCAACCATCAAAAGAATTACTTTTGACCGATGTGGAGACGACTTAAAATTTAGTATGTTTTGAGTTGCAGCGTATTATATTCATTAAATAAATTCATGAATAGACAAATTTAATCTGTTACTTTTGCTCGTTTTTCTAATAAATGCACTTAATTTTTTTTATCCGTTGAGAAACACTGTAAAGTTTGTTAAGGAATCATTAAAAAATGAACCATTGTAATTTTGATCCTTTATTGAAATAACCCAAATAAAAAAATATTTCATTATCATACATTACAAAATAAGTTTTTTAAATTTATTTTAAAACAAATTATAACAATATAAACTTAACATTTGATTATATGATCACACAAAAATGTTGACCCTCAACCTTACCAATTGTAGAATTCTCAATTAAGGAGTATCGATATCCTCTCAATAGTGTAGCGTACAACGCTTAATCACGTTATTGTAGAGCCAGAATTATGGTTTTTATCTTATATGATAGTACTTTATTCTCTGTCTTAGCGAGTGCAACAAATTTCTACAAATAATTAAAATAAAAATTGTATTGAACAAGCTGAAACTTCAAACGAGACTTTCAGTGGAAATCTTACAAAGCTACAGTAACAAACGATGAGCAGTGTTTATCAATCACCAAAAACTATCGTAATTCCAACCTAATTATAGTACGTTTTCCAACACTTTACGAATTTACATGTAAATTCATAGACTGCGCAATCTTAGCATTGATCGCCCAAAATAAGAAGAAACTTATCAGTGCTAAGTACTGCATTTTAAAATAAACAAATTTTCGCTTAAACAAAAGAAAAAGCTTCTGCTGGCGTATGCAGTTTCAATTTGGTACCCAACCGCGAATTTTTTCCTCTTTCTACAAAACATTCACAATGAGAAATATGATAATTGCTTTTATTCTTTGATATTTTTATTATTAAAATTAGTAATTGAATCTAGAACTTTAGATGCAACGAAATTTTGCCAAATATATGGCGCCTACTACGTGGCATAAAGGGCACAAGATTTTTAATTATTTTTTCCTTTTTCCTTTTTCAGTATAAGTCACGCTGTGAAAAAACACGAAGTGTCCACGTTTTACTTGAATCTGTTTGAAGTCATAAACGAGCGGTCTGACTTTACTTTTTTTCTATTTCGACTTGACTGAATAATTTGTCTATTCCCTAAAATCATTCACCTTTCATCTTTTAAATACCGCATTGTCTGAGTTAGCTTTAGCAACAGCTGTCTCAACATATTTTAAATAATAAATTTTCCGATTTTGTTCATTGATAATTCAACCTGATGGTGGAATAAATCATGGGACATAAACATGTGACCGCTTTCAAAATAATTAGGTTTAATCAAATCTGCTGTGATCTCATCTAAATTTATCAAATATAAGAGAAAAGTGAAAAGACACCAATTCTTTTTCTGTCCAGAACAATTGCCGAGCCACTTAAAAAGGTTTTTTTTGTCGCGATTGTGCAGGAAAAATTCATGAAAAGCACTGACAAGTTGCTCCTTTTTACTCTGAAGAATGGCTTCATGCCAAATTGCAGGAATAGGTTCTTGTAGACCCTTCGTCGTTCCCACAGAAATTGAACTTTGGTTAAATGCAATGATACGAGGAATGAACGTGACAATCTTAAAATTTTTCATTTTCGGTAACATAATAACCTTTTGCAAATCGGTAGAGTGAAATACAGAGTCAGGAGGTGTACCTTGAGACATTTTAACGTGCTTTGTGTACATTTTTTGGCGTCTTGATTATTTTGATTGTAGACTGACGATTCGGAACATTAAACGCAATCGGTATTTAAATTTGTTCTGTTGTGTTGGAGTTCGTGCTTCAAAAACTCTTCGCACCTTCCGCATTCCTTGTGCCATAATT
>JAUELO010025928.1:0-10872 GCA_032357855.1 Amphibolips quercusostensackenii
AATAATTATAATTATTCGATAAAAATCTCGATCCCTGAATCAAATTCTCGGTTATTTCCAAGTTTCGTACAGGTGAAGAAAATTTATGGTCTTTTCCCCGTTATGCCGGCTAGTTATAGATACCCTGAATGGAAATTAAAAGCTTTTTTTTTCATTTAGAAGTATTATCAAAAATTAATTTTATAATTATTTCTAAATTAAAATACATGTAAATTCCATTCACATCAAAAACTGTACATACCTTTGGATCGTTGCTTGTTTTTTTCGCAATCTTCCGCAGTGAAGAATTAAACGTAGAATTTGGAAACGCAAAGGGTTGTGTAGGGGAAAGCTTCATGTCCAATCTATCGGTGGTAGTCTGCAGTTGCTGTTTCTGTAAAAAGTGGTTGCTCATTTTATTGAAACTCTTTCTTCTTATAAAAATATCGACTTTCATAGACTAATATATAATAAAAAATAAGTAACCCCTGAACAATAATTTGTCGATAAAATTATTTCTCACCAACGTCCCTATAGTTTTAAATTATTCCTTTTTTCAACTACCCTAGAAAGGGCAAATTTTTGTGCGACAAGATTTTATGCAATGCCTTTCCCATTTTTCTTTAGCGAAACCAAATACTTTTCTACCTTCTCTTCGTGCACAACCGACCTCACAGGCCAGAAATGCTCTCAAAAGTCTCTAACCAATATTTCACAAAAGATAGAAGAATAATAGAGAAATTAATTCTCTAAAATAAGCAATATTAATGCTTTATTAAATTCAATATGAAAAGATTAAAAGTTTAAAAATGAAAAATTGATATATATTTTATTTTTAAAAAAATAATTCAATTTTCAATCGAAAATATTGAACTTTCAACACAAATAGGAAATTTTAGGAACAAAAAGTTAAGTCATCAACCAAATGGCGAATTTTAAAAGAGAGAAGATTTAACTTCAACTAAAATCTATAGTTGCATTTTCAAATAGATGGTAGAATTTTCAAGCCACAAATACGAATTTCATACAAAACAATTGAATTTTGAAGTAGATTTTTGATAAAATAGTTAAATTTTATAAAACGAATTAAT
The DNA here is from genome assembly GCA_032357855.1 of Amphibolips quercusostensackenii. Taxonomy (NCBI): domain Eukaryota; kingdom Metazoa; phylum Arthropoda; class Insecta; order Hymenoptera; family Cynipidae; genus Amphibolips; species Amphibolips quercusostensackenii. The sequence goes on from JAUELO010025928.1 coordinate 1,071, forward strand.
TTCTATATATTTGCATTTACAACCAACTGTTTGAACTTACAATATAAAAAGACTAATTTTTTAGAGAAGATTTGAATTTTTATGAAAATAGTGTAAGTTTCAAAAAATTAAAATTATTTTTCAGCCAAAAAAGCTGCATTCTAAACCAAAAAATTTAATCTACAATCTAAGAAAAAGAAATTTCTAGAAGGCAGGTGAATTATCAAGCTGGAAAGTTGAATTTTCAAGGTGAATGGTTATTTTCCACCAGGATAAATTTTCAAAGAAATGGTTTAATTCAAAAAAATTTTCAGCTAAACTGTTTCATTTACAACCAAATAGTTGAACATTTAATCAGAACATCTGAATTTTTAACAAAATAGTTCAATGTATGAATGAATAATTGGACTTTTAACATACAAAAATAAAATTTCAACCAAGTGGTTTTATTCTTTAAGAAAAATAATTAAACTTCAATCAATCACAGTTGAATTTTCAACCAAGAAAATAGATTTTAAACAAAAAAAAAAACTTTTTTCACAGTTTGGTAGCTTTGATCAAGAAAAAAAAATTCCCGGTTATTGCCTGGTTCGACAAAATTGTTCACGACCTTTAAAATTTCACATTTTGAACTCTTGAGGCTTAAATTTGTTTCATTACCATATATTAATTTTTTCCTAGGCTTTAGCACAAATAGGGCAAAACGTAATATTCCCTTAAATTTGAAATAAATTCTGAAATGAGAATTTTTTTTAATATTCTGGGTTCAATTTAAAAGTAAATTTCTGAAGAATCGTGGTGACTCATCACCATAATTCTATACTTTTTTTCTTGTATAATGCAAACAGTTGAAACAAAAAAGTTAGAAAAATTCAGTCATCTCATTTGTAGTATGATTTTTAGGTTTGCAAGAAATACCCATTTCTTTCAATCGTTGAAATTTTTTAAAATTCCTGTTCAAACAAATATACAAAATTATGTTTAAAATTCGAAAACGCCTCTTTTTAGTGACATGAACATCCGGAATGTAAACCCAAAGTTCCTTTTTGTAGATTTCTAAATAAAAAATGGCCAACTAATGTAACGTAATTTTCCGTAAATTTACCTAGTCAAATATAATGGATAGATCCTCACCTCTGGAGTTGCTACTTGGCTTTGGCACTGTCTCATCAGGACAGTAAGTTGTGATATGTTCCTCAGGCTCGCAAGTAATTTCTTCCATTATAACCTGCATTATAAGCCCTGTTGTTAATTTCGGATCGGCGACAGATGAGAATCCTTTATCATGCAGGAAGAAGATAAAAGAAGTGCTACTTTACGTGAAAAATGTGAGGAATCATACGTTTTTCAGAGAAATGTTCTGCAGAACGGAAAACACTACCAGGAGATCCCAGGATCTGCTTTTCTTTATCTGGATTATCTTTCTTTAGGGTGTTTGGATCTGCTTATTCAGGGGTCAAATCTATCATTTCAACTTATGTAGGTATGAATTCTTCTTTGGGAACTTCATTCGTTTTCAGCTCTAGATTTTTCGGTGTCCTTCTTACAAAGTGGAGTACAACAAAGTCTCGAAAACGATAATTGTTTTGAACTAGACATCTTCGCCTTGATGAAGAACTTTGATAACTGGAACTTCCGCTTCTTCGAGAACTTCCATGAAGAAGCAAGTTCCAATGTATGCTCAAAGAATAACTGAAAAATAAACAAAAACAAATTAGTGTTTTTGATTCAATAACTACATAGAAGACATTTTTTTCATTACAGACTTCACGGCCCAAAATGGTCTCAAAACAGAACAAATATGGCGATTCTTTATAAAAATGGAGTTATATAGTAAAATAAAAAATTCTTGAAAATAAAATTAATTTAGGTTCCACATTAAAGAGGGGAATTTTCCAAAAAATAGTTGAATTTTCATGCGAAAAAAAGTAATTTTAAGAAGATAATGGAATTCACAACAAAAAATATTAATTTTATCACGATGAATTTTGAACCAAACAGATTTCAACTGTTAAAGTGTTCAAAACTGCATTTTCAAATCGTTGGAATTGAGAAGGGAAACTTAAAAATTAAAACCTAAAACATAAAATTTTAAACTAAGAGGGATTTTCAGTAAAAGTTTGGGATCGTGATTTTCTCGCAAAGGATTGAATAAAAGTTACCTGAACTCGACTGCTGACAGGTTGTAATTTGCATAAGCATCCTAGATACTTCCATCATCAGTCTGAATTTCCGCTGCTTGATTATCGACTGGCAATACAAGTTGTATTCTATTCATCTTTAATTGGGCGAAGTAGAACTTCTACTTTCAAGTCAAAACAAAGAAGTCTCTACAAAATAATTTAACCTTTATCAAAGAACTATAGTTTCTACTAAACTGTTAAAATTTAAAGACAAATAGACGAATTCGCTACAGAACAGTTTAATTTTTAAGTTTAATAGACCAAAGAGATAAATTTTTTACAAAAAATTTAAAAAAAACAATGTAACAAAATATACCAATCTTTTTATTGATATAAATTTTCAGCCAAAAAAAAAGCTGCTCTTATACAAGATAGTTTAATTTTTAAGAAGATATAAATTTGCAGTTATAATCATGAATCTTTAAGCAGACAAAGTAATTTTTAGCACAGTAGTTGAACATTTACCGAATTAGTTGAATAAAAAAAATAATTCCTAACGACATATGTGATGGCAGTTATTTCAACCAAAAAATATTTCAATGTGAATTAAAAAACAGTTAAATTCAATCATAATTAATCAATTATTTATTTAATTTTTAAAGTGAACAGGCGAAAAGCCTCAAGCGGATTCAATTTTTAACTCAAAAATATTAATTTCTAATAAAAAAGTATATGGTCAAAATATAGTTGAATAGTCTGAAAGATAGATAAAAAAAAAAGAATTTTATACAAAGTTCAACTTTCAACCAGGCAGTTGAATTTTTAATCAAAAAAGATAACTTTTTATTAAATGAGTTGAATTTGTAATACAAGAATTGACATTGAAACAAATAGAGATCAATATCAAACAAAAAATATGATTTTAGAGTTTAAAATTAAAAAGATTAACTTTCAACCAAAAAGTCGAATTTTTTATCCAAAAATACGAATTTTCAAAAAAACAGTTAAATTTCCGACCAAATAAAAAAAAATTTGTTAACAAAATAGTTGCATATTCAAGACAATAATCAAATTTTAAATCAAATAGTAGAATTTTTCACCAAAATATCTGAATTCTGAATCAAAAATATAATAGCAGACTTTTTAGTTAAAATGAATTAACTTTCAAAGTAAAACCGCTAGATTTTCTTGTTGGCCTTTTTTAATTTATTTCGGTTTTTAGCAAAAATACCAGAAAAAGGAGGCACTTTTTTCTTATTCACACTCTCATCGCGCGCTTCGCTTGCACGTGTGAACGTGCCTAGGGCGCACGACTGCTCATTCTTGCGCCTCACGCTCGATAATGTAGTTACCTCGCGCTCTTTTTTTAAGTGAACAACTTTTGTCTAATTATTTTTTTTTTTCTTAGCTTGTGTCGTTTTTCAAAAAATTTAATTTTAAGACAAATTTGTTTCTGAATAAAAGAAAAACTACGAGTACTATACAAATTTGATCAACAACAAACTTGTAGATTTTTTTTAAATGCACAATTTTTGTTGATTCATCTCTTTTCGTATTTTGCATAGTATCTTGTAGGGCTTTCAGAAGGCAATGTTTTCTTTTGTTGAATTTTTTGTTTCATATCATGCGTTGTTTGGCTTAAAATGTTCATAATCTTCTTTTGGAGGATTAAAAAATTCTCTATCTCTGATAGCTTTATTTTTTATCAAAAAAAATCGTAAGGATAAATTGTTCGAGTTTCCGAGTACAAAGAATAGCCTTAGATAGACTTCATAAATTAGAAAAATGATCTCAAAAATTTGATAAATACTCTTAATTTTTAAATTTTTATCCAAAATAGCTAGTTAACGATATCGATTTTTCTTTCTGATCACTAAAATTGTGTGCCAAAACACAATTTAATCTGACGATTAGTCTTTCAAAACTTATCCGGTATACAGACGACAACGACGATAGACAGACACTATCGTTAAGCCGGTTTTTTCAGATTCAGGGGGCCTCGAAATGTGGAGATTTACAGAAGCCCGCAATAGTCAGTTTTCACATGAAACCAATACCTGCTCATTATGATGAGAATGTTAAAAGAAATTCATTTAGAAAAGAGGAAAAGAGAGATATAGTACAAAAGATGTAAAGTCTGCGTTTTTAAATGGTGAAAATAGGGTCAATCAAACCTACCATTTCAGCTCTAGGCTTAAACCCAATATTGTCGCATTTGCAAATTTATAGAAGTTGGATTTATTATTGATACATATCCGAAATAGAAAATTTTTTAAAAATATTTTCATGCTTTTTTTCTGCGGATAAACCTTTTAAAGGGGTGAAAAGCACTCCTAAAGTTTACCCCCAAAAACAGTTTTTTTTTAATATCTCAAAAAAAAAATGAAGTCGGTTGAATGAAAACAACGCTAAAAATTAGAGAATAAAAGAGGCTACAAATCTACACCACTATCTTCATTTTTTTCTGAGATATTTGAAAAAAACTGTTTTTTGGGGTAAACTTTAGGGGTGCTTTTCACCCCTTTGAATCGTTTATCCGCAGAAAAAAATTACGTGTCTCATGTTTTTTGGGCTCTACAACATAGCGAAGTTTCATTCAAATCGGAGGCGGACCCTTCGATAATCTTTCTGTTAAGTTAGTAGAAGGTGAAACTACTTTCTTGGGCATTAATCTTTTTTTTTATGATTCATCATTTTAGTCACTTATTTGTTTGAAAATTCCCTTTTTTTTGTTTCAAATCAAACTTTTTTGTATAAAATTAATATTGTTGGCTAATAATTCATTTCCTCGGTTAAAAATGTAACTATTAGGTTAAAAATTCATTAAAAATTTTTAATATTTTTTTGATAATTTTGAAAATTTTATCAGAAATTAATCTTTTTTGTTAGAGAATTAAATTTGATATCAAATAAAGATTTAGAAATTTGTATCTGAAGAAAATATAACACGGAACGCAATGCGCACAATTAATATATTTCGGAGCGCGAAGCACGACGACCCAATCGCGTGCAGTAAGCGCACTCAAACTTTTATGTTTTTATTATACAGTGCAGAGAACCTAGCGTGGAGCACTAGGTTTGAATCATTTTTAAATCAAATATCGAGCGCGAAGCGCGGTTGTCCGGATGAGAATGTGTTCCGTAAGATCGATAGAATCTCAAGTAAATTGGTTCTTCTTTTCATTCAAAACTAAAGTAATTAAATAAAAAGCATGTAACAGCGATAAGGCTTACAAAGCGATCATAAGCCCGCCAAACACGCAACAACGAGTGTGTTATACATAATTCTAAACAAATTTATAGATGTAATTTGGACGACGAATTTCGTTAGATTTAATGTAAGCGTAGCTTGTTTGATAACATTTTCAGTAAGTGAAACCACTACTGTAACTGGAGAAATTAAAAGAATTATATGAATACATATGAAAGGTAGAGCGCGAAGCGCTAGTATTGTGATAAGAATGTTTTCCCCGAGGCCTATAGAGCCTTAGGTAGCGCGATGTACATACACTACCAAGCACGAAGCGCAAGATAAAACAACCGCGCACCCCAGGCGCGCTCAAATTCGCGACCGAAGCGAGCCGCGTGCGAAACGCGCTATGAGAATGTGCTCGCGATGCGGGCAGAATTTTTTGTTATTTTCAATATAGACTTGTATTCATATATTTTGAAATAAACTTATTTTTCAAATAATTTTTTTCAATGATGTGATCATTAATTTATGTACCAGAATGCTTTGACCTTTCTAAAAATTTTAAGCTTCACCACTGTTCTTTTTAGTAAGAGTATATCATGCACCATCTGGGAGAAAGAGGACTTCATGAAGGAGCGGGTATTCTTTAAAAAATTGGGAAATACATAGTAGCAAAAGAGTGACACAATTTTTTTTCAATTAATAAAGATTAATTTGATTGTGAATATATCAAATTAAATTATTACAAATTTGTTTTAAACAGTTAACCCAGAAAGACTAATTTTTGAAAAACTAATTGAATCCTTAACCAAAACAATTAAGAAATCAGATAGATTTTCAACAAAAGAATAAATTCCTAACCAAATATTAAAATATCCAACGAAAAGCTTAATTTTCAGCTAAGAGTTGAATTTTTTATAAAAATAATTAAACTTTTCACTAAATAATAGAATTTTAAGTTGCAAAAATTCATTTGCGATGAAAATAAATTTTTAAATAAAATAGTTAAATTTTGTTGGTTAACCTTGATTTGAACTTTTGCGATCGGTAAAAGAACTGAACGCTAGGGAACAACAGCGGGTCTATAACATAATGTTTCTGTCTATCAAATATTTAAAAGGACATTCTTAAAAAACATAAGCCTAAAAAAGTCCAATCTTGCAACAAAATTGCACAGGGAGGCATAAAAAGGAGTATGTTATTTTAAAAACTGTTTTTAAAAAACAAATACTCAAGAAAATCAATTTGTGTAACATAATTGCACATTTTGAGTAAAGAAAGAGTAAACGATTTTCAAGTAACATTTTAAAACGGCTCATTAAATACAGATATATAACGATTGAAAAAGGGGAGAAAAAAGAAAGAGACATACAAACCGCCTCTGTCTCATTTCTTTGTTATTTATCCGTCTCTCTTCTACTATGTCGGGATCCAACATGTTTCGCATCCTCTTCAGGAAAATTCTAATAGAAAACTAATAGTGAATATGAAGAATATATGGAAAATGTTTTTTTAAACCGAAACATAAAGATAAATCATATGAAAATTGGCAAAAAACGAGGAAAATGGGGGAAAGAGGGTATAGTCCGCAAATAGTAGCGAAGTAGGGGCATCACTGACACAAAATAGGTCAAATATTGTAAAAATGTCTTACCTTTAATTTTTTTGTCATAATGAAATTTGACTAGCAATTAGTTAGATAAAAACTCGAAACTCAAATAATTTGTGGAGAAACATGCAGGCTAATGAAAGAAATGTACGTACTGAGTCTCGGGAGGCACTGCAAGGAACTGATTTTAATCTCGCTAATCCTGATTCCAGAAAATTGTGTTGACAATTTTGGGCAAGGTTACGAACTCACAAGACTACAATAGAACACGTGCAGATTCATTTTACTTCTTATTTCTTTTGAAAAACACTTTTAGGAATTTTAATTATAATTCTCTTCTAAGAAGTAAATAGAAAGACTATTCGTTAATTGAAATTTCAGGAAATTTCTTCCGTAGGGATACAGAAAACTAGATTAATTTACTAAAAATTTATTGTAAAATTATTATCAAAGTGTCTTGTAATCCCGAAATACCAAATTTTTTCATAATTATATAATTCTAAACAAATTTTATCAATATTATTACAAAAGTTTTTAAAATTTTTGAATTATAATCATAATTATATTATAGTTATATATTATTGTTATATAATATGATTATTATTATAATTCCAAAATTCCCAAATTTTTGTAATAAGATTGATGAAATTTAATGAAATTTATAAAAAAAGTAGACCCAGACTTTTATGAAAAGTAGATTTGGAAAACCTAGAAAAGCCGTTAAATTTTGAAACTTGCCTTCTGTGTCGACGAGACCTATGGATGAGATCTGATAAACAAATGGAGTAATCAGAAATAAAAAACGCCTGTAACAAGTAAATCTTTTATTTCGAACATCATCAATTCAATCACTTTGTAATTCAGAAAAAAAGAATATATTAACTGAAATTCCAATATTCGAATTATCTTTTTATTTATTTTTTAGAAGAGAATAATGATTAAAACTCCTGAAAGTGTTTTTCAAAAGAAATTAGAAGTTAAATGAATTTGCACGTGTTCTATGGTTGTGTTCTGAGTTCGTGACCTTGCCCAAAATTGTCAAAGTTCTTTTCGAGATTCAGTACGTACTGTTCTTTCATAAGCTGACATGCTTCTCTACAAATGAGTCGAATTTTGAAATTTTCTTTAACTAACCGTAAGTGCAGTTTCATTGGGACACGAAAACTAAAGGTAAGACATTTTTACAACATTTGATATATTTTCTTTCAGTGATGCCAATATTTCGCTACTACTTACAGATTGTACCCTCAATATCCTATTTCCCTTCTTTGTTGACCCTTTTTAAAGGTTTCCTCTTTTTTCCCCTGTTTTCAAGAAACTTTTTATGTTTTTTTTCGTTCGCATGTGAACTAAATTAATAGAATTTGATAATGAAAATCCAACTATTTTTGGTTGAAAGTTTATTAATTTTGTTTAAAATGTCTGCTACGAGTTATATTTATGGTTGAGAATTCAACTTTTTTGGTTGAAAATGTTATTGCTTGGCTGTGAATTAACTTTTATGTGTACATTTTTTATTGGAAATCAGATTAAATCTTTTTGGTAAATTCAACTAATTTTTTTTAAATTTCAAATGAAAATATTTTTTAGTTGAAATTATTATCTTTTTCGTTGAGAATTGAACTATTCGATTGAAAATGGACATTTTTGTACAAAATTCAACTATTTGTTTAAAAATTAAATTGCTTTTGATTAAAGTTAAATCTTTCTTGTTTAAAAATTTCACTACATCTTTTTGGACAGATAATGACAATTCAAAAAAAAAAGAGGGAAAAAAGAAAGGCACATCCAAACCGTCCCAATCTCATTTATTTATTATTTATCTGTCTTTTTTACACTAACAGTATCCAAAGGTTTCGAGGCCTTTTAACATTAAAGATAACCAAATGTTAATAATCCGCTATAATAATTAATTTTAAATGCAATTTTGCTTTTCATTCAATATTAACATAACATGCAAATATTTTCTAATAGTTTTCCATTAAAATTTCTTCGAAGAGAAGGCCTCGAAGGCCTCGAAACATGTTGGATCCTGGTAGCATAAAAAAGACGGATATGTAATAAAGAAACGAGAGAGGGGCGGTTTGGTTGCCCAACCTCTCTCTCTCTCTCTCTTTAATTGTGACATATCTGTCTCTAATGAGCCGCTTTATAATGTTATTTGCAAACACATTTTTCTTGTTTCAACTTATTTTGTGCAACTATTTTACAAAAATTTATTTTCTTGAGTATTTGCTTTTTTAAAACAGTTATTTAAATAACATACTTCTTTTTAAGCCTTCTTGTGCAATTATGTTGCACAATTTGACATTTTTAAGTTTATGTTTGTTAAAAAATGTACTTTTAAATATCAAATAAAAGGAGACATTAGGCCATTGACCCTGTGTTGTTCTCTAGCTTTCGGAAAATGGGTTGGAATTGTGGCAAATCACTCTTCTGTGACCAGATACTAACAAGAGAAAAAATGCCGTACTATAAAATTAAAGTACGGCAAAAAATGCCGTACCTGTATACACAACAATAAACTTAACTATTATGTTAAAAATTATTTTTTATATTGGAAAATAATTCTTGCAACTAAAAATTTGAATATTTTATTTTTGATTTCAAATTTATAGTTTTTATATAAAAACTAAACTTTTAATTTTAAAATTTGTCTCTATTTTTGTAGGAATTTCATCTTTATCATTGAAAATTTAACTCTTATTTCGTTAAGAATTAATCTATCCAGGTTGACGATTTAAATATATGAGTGTTGAAAATTTCTCTTTTTACATTCTCATCAGAGAAGGTATTAGTTTTATGTCAAATTTGACTCCCCCCCCCCCGTTTTTGTCAAATGCCCACGTTTTGAGACCCCCTAAACCCGAAAAACAGGTTTTTACGAATGTGTCTGTC
>JAUELO010025935.1:0-10872 GCA_032357855.1 Amphibolips quercusostensackenii
AAATGTGCTCACATTTTGAATTTCCATCCAAAATGGCTGGCTAACGAACTTGACCTTCAGTTTTTGACACTAAAAGCATGTACCAAAGGCCAATCTAATAGATGAATTTTTTCAAAAGTTAGTGCTCACAGACAGACATACAGACAGACGGATAGACAAAAAGACACATTCGTAAAAACCTGTTTTTTGGGTTTAGGGGGTCTCAAAACGTGGACATTTGACAAAAACCAGGGGGGTCAAATTTCACACAAATCTAATACCTTCTCATTATATGATGAAAATGTAGAAAGAGAATCTGCTTAGCAATGCTCCGTCGATATTACCGTGCAACATTCACATAACTTACGGTATGGAAATCGAATCTTGAAATTAAATGTTTATGGAATATTCCCGAAAAATATTGCAGCGGACATTTCTTAATTGTAGCTACATTGATGTAATATTATATGGAATATTCCGAATATTTTAAAGCAATATTGCTGCAATTTTCAGGGAATGTTGCGGGCTGTGGAGGTATCTCTATATTAAAATAGACGGGCTGCCCCGCCTTACCCTCCAGTTTTCTGATGAAACTTTTTTGTAAATTTCAAAAGTTCCCAGTAAAAAATATTTAATCTTAAAATAAATAAACTCGTACAGTAAAATTTCTAGAGATTCTAGCAAATCTTTAATCATCTGGATACAATGTAATTTTTCTCTCGCAAAGCTTCTCCCCTATTCAATATGCGAGTACGTAATTTATCTTTCAAGTGCGCTCAGAGAAAAGGATTGCGAAACGATTTGCATGAATTACGATATGACATTAATACTCTGTTATAAAATAGGTTAGAACGAGGGTCGGGGAGGGGCGAAGTGAATGGAAGGGGATATAACACTGAATGGTAATGGATATCATTTTTCCTTTCGCGAGAGTTGCTCATTATCCATGGTCAAGGTGTTATCGAATGTTATCGTTTTTTTTTTCAATAACAGAACAATCAATATTTGCAAAGAGTTCAACGAGGTTTCCAATATCAGCGATTTTTTTTCTAGTCAGTTATGTGGTGAAAGGGTGATGCAAAAGTAGAATTTTACCCGATTTTTTTTTGTTTTGTTTAAAACATTTTAGAAGATTTTTAAACAATTTTTAACAATTCAAGGATTTTAACGAATACAGAAGATTTCACAAAAAAAAGGTTCAAGAAAGACATCACAAAGATTTCAACAGATTTCGCAATAATTTTTAACGATTTTACAAAGATTTTTTTAAAGATATCAAGGTTTCAAAAATTAAAAAAGGTGTGTAAACTGAAGTTGAAAGATTTTACGAAAATTTTTCAAATATTTCGAACATTTTATTAAGCTTTCAAGGATTTGAAAGATTTGAAAAAGGCGTGTACAACCAGATTTCAATGATTTTACAAAGATTTCAAAAATTTCTTAAAGATTTTTAATATGCTTGTAATTTTTAATAAATATAAGAGATTTTTTAAAGATTTTAAAATGATTTTGAGGATTCGGGCTTTCCTCATTCAAATAATAAATAAAGATTTCAAGCATTTAAAAAAAGGTGCAGTGCAATAGATTTTAAAGAATTCAAAACATTTTAAAAATTTTAAAGGATTTCAAAAAATTTCAAAACATTTCAGAAGATTTTTAAAGAAATTTTGATAATTTAACAATTGCAACGAATACAAAAGATTTCACAAATATTTATAAAGATTTCACAAAGATTTCACAAGATCTTACAAAAATTTCAAAGATTTCAAAGTTTTGAAAAAGGCGTGTGAACAAGACTTGGAAGATTTCGCAAAAATTTTTCAAAGATTTCAAACATTTCATGAATATTTTTAATATTTCAAAGATTTAAAAGAGGCATGTATACCAGGTTTTATAGAATTGACAAAGATTTTGAAACTTTCGAAACATTTCAAGGATTTTAAAGATTTTAAAAAAGGGTATAATAAACCAGATTTTTCAAACGATTTCAATGCATTTAAAAAAATGTCAATACTTTAATAATTTTAAATTGATACATGAGATTTCAGAAAGATTTCACAAATATTTCAAAGATTTTATAAAAATTTCATACAGATTTAAAAGAATACAAGAATTTCTATGATTTCAGAAAAGGTACACTAGATTTCAAAAATTTCAGAAATATTTCAAAATTTAAAACATTTCTAAAATTTTTAGAATATTTGAAAATATTTCACAAAGATTTTAAATATTCTAGTGATTTCAGATGAACAGAAAAGATTTCAAAAAGATTTCACAAATATTTTAATGAATTCATACAATTTTCAAAAGGTTTGAAGAATTTCAAAGATTTCAAAAAGGGTGCAGTACAGCAGATTTCAAAGATTTCAAAACATTCTAAAGATTTTTAGGGATCTCAAAACAATTCAAAAAATTTGAAAAGATTTCAAAAGATTTCACTGATTAACTTAGATGAACACAAAAGATTTCACAAACAAAGACTGATGAAAGATTCCACAAATATTTTAAAGATTTCATGAAGATTTCGAAAGATTTAAAAAAATATTATAAGCATGCGAAGATTTCAAGGATTTCAAGGATTTCCAGGATTTTATAGGGAAAAATTTAATTTTTTTAAAAATTTGAACCAAGATTCTAAGGATTTCACAAATATTTCAAAGATTTCTGAAAGATTTAAACAGATTTCAAAAAATGTCATATGGTTTCAAAAATTTTAAGGATTTTAAAGATTTCAAGGATTTCAAGGATTTAAAATATTTTACAAAAACTTTTTAATTTTCCAAAAAGTTTCACAAAGATTGCACCAAAATTTCAAGATTTAACATCAATTTTAAATAATTCAAAAGATTTCGACAAATTCACGAAGATTTTGAAAGATTCCAAAGATTTCACAATCATTTTAAATATTTCAGGGATTTTAAGGATTTTACAAGGATTTAGAAATATCCCTAAAGATTTCACAAATATTTCAAATATTTTTAAAAGATTTCAAAAAATTTTAAAGAATTTGATAGGGTTTGAAAGATTTCAAGAATTTCAAGGATTTTAAAGATTTTACAAAAAATATTTAATTACTTAAAATATTAGGACGAATTCACAAAGATTTTAAAAGATTGAGAAGATTTCACGAAGATTTCAAAAACTTCAAAGATTTTAGGGATTTCAAAGACTTTACAAAGATTTGAAAATATTCCTGAAGAGTTCACAAATATTTTTAGAATTTCATAAAGATTTCAATAGATTTCAAAAAATTTTATGATCTTTCAGAGACTTTCGGAATTTCAAAGATTTCAAGGATTTCAAGTATTTCAAGGATTTTAATGATTTTACCCAAAAAAATGTAATTTTTTGAAGATTTGGACGATTTTACAAAGATTTAAAAAGATTTTCAAAAACTTAGGGAAGATTTCAAAAATTTCAGGGATTTCTAAGACTTTACCAAGATTCTAAAGAATTCACAAATATTTTAAAGATTTCTTCAAGATTTTAACAGACTTCAAAAAAATGTTGTAAGGCTTCAAAGATTTCAAGGATTTAAAAGATTTTAAGGATTTAAAAGATTTCAAGGATTTTAAATATTTTACAAAAACTTTTCAATTTTTTGAAAGGTTTCACAAAGATCGCACAAACTTTTTAAGATTTAACAACAATTTTGAATAATTCAAAATTTTTCGACAAATTCACGAAGATTTTTGGAAGATTTCAAAGATTTCACAATCATTTCAAAAATTTCATGGATTTGAAGGATTTTACAAAATTGAGAAATATCCTTAGAGAATTCACAAGTATTTCGAAGATTTTACAAAGATTTCAAGAGATTTCAAAGATTTTTATAAGGTTTAAAAGTGTTCAAGAATTTCAAGGATTTCAAAGATTTTACAAAAAATGTTTAATTATTTAAAATATTTGGATGAATTCACAAAGATTTAAAAATATTTAAAAAAATTTACAAAGATTTTAAAAACTTTAAAAATTTCAGGGATTTTAAAGACTTTACAAAGATTTAAAAATATTTCTAACGATTTCACAAACACTTTAGAGATTTCTTTAAGATTTCAACAGATTAAAAAAAATTGTATAAGGTTTCAAAGATTTCAAGGATTTTAAGGATTTTAGAGATTTCAAGGATTTTACAAAAAAATTTTTATCATTTAGAAAGATTTGTACAAATTCACAAAGATTTAAAAAGATTTTCTCAAATTTAGGAAATATTTCAAAGATATCAGGGATTTCAAAGACTTTACAAAGATTTAAAAATATTCCTGAAGAATTCACAATTATTTCAAAGATTTCATAAAGGCTTTAAAAGATTTCAAGAAATTTTATAAAGTTTTAGAGACTTTTGGAATTTCAAAGATTTCAAAGATTTCAAGTATTTCGAGGATCTCAAAAAGATTTGGACGGATTCACAAGGATTTAAAAAGATTTAAAAAATTTTAAGGATTTCAAAGATTTTTCAAAATTTTTTATAATTTTATAAAGGTTTCAAAAGATTTCAAAAAATTTTATAATGTTTTAAAGATTTTTATAAAGATTTAAAAGATTCCAAAAAATGTTATAAGGTTTTAAAGATTTCAAGGATTTTAAAGATTATAAGGATTTCAAGGATTTCAAAGATTTCACAAAATGCATTTAATTTTTCAGAAGGTTTCACGAATATCACACACAAAATTTAAGATTTAACAAATATTTTATATGCTTCAAAATATTCTAACGAATTTACAATATTTTAAAAATATTTTTAAAGATTTTACAAAGATTTTAAACATTTTTAGGATTTCAAAGATTTTAAAATGATTTATACATATTTCTAAGGATTTCACAAATATTTAAAAAAATTTCATAAAGATTTCAAAAGATATCAAAAAACTTTTCAGGTTTTAAAGATCTCAAGAATTTCAAAGATTTCAAGGATTTTAAAAATTTCAATGATTTCGAAGGTTTTACACAAATTTTTTAATTTTTCGAAATCTTTCACAAATATTGCACAAAAATTTCAAGATTTAACAAAAATTTTTTATACATTTTACAAAGATTTCAAAGATTTTAAAGACTTCCAAAAACGTTATAAAATTTCCAAGATATCAAGGATTTTAAGTATTTGGAGGATTTAAAAGATTTTACGATGATTTAAAAATAATCTCAAAGATTTCACAAATATTTTTAATATTTTATAAAGATTATAGAAAATTTTCTAAGGTTTCAAAGATTTTATAAAAATTCAAGAGATTTCAAAAAATGTTATATGGTTTTTAATATTTTAAGGATTTTAAAGATTTTGAAAATTTCAAAGATTTCATAGATTCTACAAAATGTATTTTATTTTTCAACAGATTTCACAAATATTAAACACGAAAATTTCAAGATTTAACAAATATTTAAAATACTTTAAAAGATTTCAAAGAATTTACAATATTTTAAAAAGATTTCAAAGATTTCACAAAGATTTAACAAGGATTTTAAACATTTTAGGGATTTCAAAGACTCTACAAAGATTTGAAAATATTCTTGAAGATTTCACAAATATATTAAAGATTCCATAAAGATTTCAAAAAATTTTATAAATTTCAAAGGCTACAAGGATTTCAAGGATTTCAAGGATTTCATGGACTTCCAATATTTTATGAAATTTTTTTAAATATTTCACAAATATTGCACACACATTTCAAGATTTACAAAAATTTTAAATACTTCACATGATTTCGGCAAATTCACAAAGATTTTAAATGATATAAACGATTTCACAAAGATTTTAAAAATTTCAGGAATTCCAAAGACTTTACAAGTATTTTTAAATATTTTTAAAAGATTGACAAGTATTTCAAAGATATTATTAAGATTGAGAAAGATTTCAAAAAATTTAATAAAGTCTTAACAATTTTAAGGATTTCAAGAATTTCAAGGATTTTAAAGATTTTACAAAAAATGTTTAATTTTGAAAATGATTTCACAGAGATTGTACAAAAATTGTAAGATTTAGGAAAAATTTTAAATACCTCAAAAGATTTTGAAAAATTCACAATGTTTTAAAAAGATTTGAAATATTTCACGAAGATTTCACAAGGATTTCAAACATTTTAGGGATTTCAAAGACTTTACAAAGATTCAAAAAGATTCATAAGACTTCACAAAGATTTTAAAAATTTCAGAAATTTTAAAGACTTTACAAGGATTTAAAAATATTTCTAAAAATTTCACAAGTATTTTATAGATATAAAGATTTAGGAGATTTCGAAAAATTTTATTAAGTCTTAAAAAATGTTAAGGATTTTAAGAATTTGAAGGATTTTAAAGTTTTTACAAAAAATTTTTAATTTTGAAATGATTACACAGAGATTGTAAAAAAATTTCAAGATTTAACAAAAATTTTAAATACCTTAAGAGAGTTTGAAAGATTTACAATGTTTCAAAAATATTTCAAATATTTCACGAAGATTTCACAAGGATTTCAAACATTTTTGGGATTTCAAAGACTTTACAAGAATTTCACAAATATATCAAAAATTTCATGAAGATTCCAAAAATTTTTTATAAGTTTCAAAGGCTGCAAGGATTTAAAAGATTTCAAGGATTTCAAGGTCTTCATAGATTTTATAAAAAAAATTTTTTTCTTAAAATATTTCATAAATACTGCACAAACATTTCAAAATTTACAAAAATTTTTAATAATTCACATAATTTCGACGAAGTCACAAAGATTTTAAAAGATTTACAAGATTTCATAAAGATTTTAGAAATTCCAGGAACGTTAAAGACTTTACAAGGATTTAAAAATATTTCTAAAAATTTCACAAGTATTTCATAGACTTAAAGATTTAAAAAGATTTCGAAAAATTTTATAAGGTCTTAAAAAATTTTAAAGATTTCAAGATTTTCAAAGATTTCACAAAAAAATTTTTAATTTTGAAAAAAAATTTAACAAAGATTGTACAAAAATTTTAAGATTTAACAACAATTTTAAGTACCTTGAAAGATTTCGACAAATTTACAAAGATTTTATATGATTTCAGAAAGATTCCAAAGATTTCAGGGATTTCAAAGACCTTACAAGGATTTCAAAATATTCCTAGAGATTTCGCAAAAATGACTTATGTTCGCAAAAAACTAAATATTTGTTTCTTTTTCGTTCTGCTTTCTTCATAAATTGTTGGACAATAAAAATTCAAATGACTCATTTTTTGTATGCATAACAAACTATTATTTAATTATTTGATGTAAAAAAGTAGACCTTAAAAAACTTGATTTCTTGACCTGAAAAACCTGGGAAACACCTTGAACTTTGTCCCTAAGAATCGTGGATACCCTGTGGTGACGTATTAAATAATAATAATAATTATTATAAACATATTATAACATATTATGATAATATAAAATAATATTATAACATATAATATAACAATGATGTTACTTGTTTTGTTACATTAAAATTATGGTTTAGACACATTTTTTACAACTATCAATAAATCAAAAATTTGGTGATATTTTTTTCCTCTTGTCTCAAGAATCATTCTTGATTGGAAATTCGACGCTTTCGTTAGAAATTCATTTTTTCTTTTGTATTGAAGACTTTAGTTGAAAATATATATCTTTGACTAAACATTAACTATGTTGTTCAAAACTCACCTGTTTTAGTAAAAAATTACTATCTTTGTTGAAAATTAATCTTTTTTAGTTGCAAATGTAACGAATTGGTTAAGGGTTGAAATTCTTTTGTTCAAATTATATTTTTTTGGTGATTACAAAAAAAAAAAATTAACGATAGTTACTTTTTTTTATGAAAGTAACTCAGAAAAAGTTACATTTTTGAACGGTATCGATGAGGATAACTATGTCCTTTTAAAAAGTCACTTACTCATCACTGTCTGTAATTAAAACTGTTATAGTGTAATATGACCGCAATAAAGCTGATACCAAAAATGAGGAATTTTTATTTTTGGAGCTAACTATAAAACATTTTAGCCAACTCTTAATTTTGTATTTATCCTTTCTTGTGGGTGTTTTATTCATCTGCAACTAGTGAGAGAATTATTTTCGCTGAATTAGTCATTCGCCTTGTTTTTATCTTCTTTAGAACACGGCTGAATCTATTACAGTCGTTAAATCTGATTCATGATTTTATGACTTTTTTTTTAAAGTTCATAATCCTTTTTTTTATGTAATTCTTCTGATTAGACGTTAGTGATTTTTAATTTGATGTATAAAATTTTAGAGTGTCAAGGCCCTAGAATCGATAAAATCGTAAATAAAATATGACAGATGAATGTAGCAATACAAATGGACTTTTCGTGTTTTTTTTTTAATTAGGTTCTTTCACAATCACTATCTGTTCAGAAGAGATTCACTTATCATCTGCTATACTGAATTCCGGGTATGCAAAGTCTATTACTGTCATTGTAAAAATTATTAATTATGAATTTTTTTTAAAAGTAAGATAGAATACTGATTATTAAATTTATTATCTGAACCTTTAAAGATCCTTTATTTAGTTACTTGCTGTTTTGAAGTAATGACGAAGTAAATTATTCTGAAAGAAAATCTAAAAAGCTTTTTGGTAGATGTTATCTAGAACTTATTCAAAAAGTGCTTGAGCTGTAAAAACACTCACCCTCTAGTTTTAATATTCAATTCCATGAAGAATTACCAGGGATATTCGAAATAACCCTTAAATGATGTGTCATCCACTGCTTTGATATTATCATTGAGTAAGAAATATATTTATCAAAACAACATTTCTGTAAGGAATGGATTAAAATATTTGGTTTGGATAATTAATAATAATATAACTGATTATTTGTTAACGATAGCACTTGTTCGTATATTAATAAACGCTTGTTATGTCAAAACTACAATATGTCTTCTACAAAATAAAAAAATAAATGTATTAAAAATAAATTCAAAAAAATATATTGCCTGTTCACAAGTTGGATATGTGATATGATAAAGCATGATCATTTTGGCATTTGTAATGATAACTGCGTATATATAATATCAACAATCACGATTTGCGTAAATACACGCATGTATATAAACCGAAAAAAACATGTATTTAGTTAGAAATCTGCTTGTTTTTATATTGTGTAAAGTATAACTACATCAAATAATAATCATTCCGTTATATATAACATCGTTATTGACAATAACGTTCAATGTCGAAAAACTCAGCATTTAGCTTTTAGAAATAACAGCTGAGGAGGTACATATAAACGATGTAATAGAGGATAACATAAGGAGACATATGTTTGATTCCTCATTTATTATTGAAAATTTAGTTGACTTACAATTGGCTGATGGGGATGGTCAAATTGACATACAACCGAATGAAGATAAAGAACAAGAAAAAGAAAAAGATTATGATAAATAACCTAGTTGTTTATATCAAGAGGAGAGAGTCAATTTCGAATTTAAAAAAAAAGATTCAAGAAACTGCATAACGTTGTTTCGTGGAAAATCACAACATTTATATCTGTGTAATTTTTACATGAAACCACAGATATAGCACAAGAATGCGATGGTTTTAAAAGCAATATAGAATTAGAAATTCTGAGACATAGAAAAAGCAAAATTTCCAATTCCGATCAAAGTTGCTTTAATTTGTAATTTCAGAGTGGAAGAACTTTAAGCTTTAAAGTAACAAAAACTAAGGAAAATGTTGTTCAATCGGTTTTCTCCAACATGCATAGCTATGTAGTTCAGCCAACCATATCTGCTACTGGAAGATTACTTTCACCCCTTTTTGTAGCTTTGAAAGAACCACCCGGACAATTTGGACTGAAAGTAAAAGAAGGACTTTTTAAAGCAAACAATATTTATTCGGAAGCTTATAAATCCAATAAACTTTCTTCAGCATTGCGCAAATGTGTCTTTAAGAGATGCATTTCTCCCTGACGTAGGAGAAAATTCTGTGTTATTATTAGGTTCATAGAGTGGCCAGTGTGAATGAACCGTGCAAACAGTAATACCAGAAGGTAACATCCTTTTACTAAAAACTATTCCTAAAGGCACATTATGCATTATACAATTACAGTTACTCACACATAATCAGTTGTCTTTATCTAGATGCAAACAGTAATACCAGAAGGTAACATCCTTTTACTAAAAACCATTCCCAAAGGCACATTATACATTATACAATTACAGTTACTCAGACATAATCAATTGTCTTCATCTAGATTTATTGACGTATTCAAATGAGGAGTTTACTTTCAAAGGGCACATATCTACTCTGAAAATTTTTTTTGCGTTGATCGTATCTTAAGGATGAGCTATATCAGCCTGTGTATCAGTTTCCTCAAAAAAAGTTTTATATCTCATTTTAAAAGTGACTTAAACATTGCCCGAGTTAAAATATGAATCCCCCTTTAATCCTCTGCATTCTCTAACCTTAGAGATTCGTAGATCGCGCGTCACATTCTTCTCTAATCTATTATTCTGGTCTAAGATCTTGTTCTTATCCTGGGCCTTTTCAGAAAATATTTCGTCAGAATACTTCAATATTTTTCTTTCATCGGAGACGAAAATATTGTAAAGAGCATCTGTATCATTTGAAAAATGTGCATACTTATATTTTTATGACTAAGTAACTTTACAATAGGTTAGGATATTAACTAAAGTTAGCAGAAAAATTATTTTGAATGATGTGCATTGCAAAAATATTGGCTTGGGCCTTCGTTTTGACTCTTGTTTGATGGTGCATCTATGTCAAATTGCCGATTGATCCAACAGTCTAACGGTCTTTGTAGGAGCTATTCATCCACCAAATAAGAGCGTACTTTTTGCGCGCCATACTGTCGAACTTGGTTAATAGGTTTTTGTTCCGGAAAACTTAAATTTGTTTGGAGAATGGCCAATAATTTTTACAAAACACGCAATATCGTTAAATGACGCCACCGTTTA
>JAUELO010025985.1:0-10868 GCA_032357855.1 Amphibolips quercusostensackenii
TGTTCCTTATAACATTCTACAAAGGTTGGTAGCTCTAAAAAAGCATCCAGAGGTAAAGGCTTTACCTTCAACTGTCCTGTCTGCCGCGTAAAGTCTTTCGGGGCCAGAGACAAGACTTTATAGAACAGTGTTGTACGATGGCATCTTGCTTAAATTTTTCACTCTTGCTCACCTTCTAGGACAGAAGGAGCAGGAGTGGATGACGTAGACGTTCCGGGTGCGTCGGGATTGGTTCCTTTAAAGAACCATGATCGTAGCTTCCGGAGCCCACAACTTCTCCTCCCCTCAAAATAATAATAGATCTTTATTGAAGTGCCAACAACATATATAGTGTATTTAGAAAATATTATTCAAAGAGGCACTTAAAGGGCCGAGGTACAGCTTAGAGCTGCTTTGCAAACATAAAATTTGAATTACGATTCTTCGATAAATAAATGTTAAATATTTTAAATTTCACCTGTAATAAGTTATTTTATCCATTTAATACTATGTACAAAATTTAAAATGCATAAATTAGTAAAAATAATTTAAAAAATCAAAAAAGATTACATTAAATAACATAGTTTTTATTTACTGAATACTCATTTTATTTTCTAACCTGAAGCTCAGCATATATTAAAAACCATCCATTTGCTACTTAAACATGTTAAAATATAATAATTTTTAATTATTAATGATAAATAAGAAAAAATGTGTTTTTCAACATTTCAAATAAGCACGCAAACGGCAGTCAATGAAGCGCCTTATGCAACGCATGCGCAGTAGAGCAGAGGGCTTGTATTAGGAGCACTGGATAAGTAGAGATAAGATAAGATAAGTAGAGCTCATCGCATCCCTAGAAAAGGACAGGTTGAATTTCATGTTCGGTCCTTTCCTCATTCCACTTCTGACGGCCGTAGCTAGTGGTCTAGCACTATATGTCGATGACCAGGACACTCAGCCAATTTCAGTCCTCTACTTTTTTTGGTCGAAAGTTTAGTTTCTGTTGACGCTGATGAAGACTTTTAAATTTGTAAACAAACACTATAAACTATCCTAAGTGCGGTCTATGCATCTTGTAAGTGTAGATCAATGCTTTTTCCGATTAATTTATTTAAATGAAGTGTTATTTGAGAATTCCAGTGAAGATAAAAGCTCTTTTCAGTTTTCGCGGACCCACCAAAAATATTTTATCTACGCTCACCGAAATTTGAGGTCCCGAACTATGTCACGCATGCAACATAAATATTTACGTCAAATAAATTTTATCTTCCTTCAGATAAATTTTTATCTTTCGTCTGATAAATTTTATCTTTGCGTGGATAAACGTGTTGCAGGGTTTTTACCTTATTTCAAGATAATATTTATCCCAGGGATTTTCAGTGCTTGTTTTTTCTGAAATTTGGGTCTACTTTTTATTTTATTAAGTAAAAATTAATTTTAATCAACAAAAATGATTGTTTAAATAATGTATTACTGTTTAAAACTATCTTCTTCTAGAAAATTGCTAGAAAGCTACGGATTTTCTGAAATTTTTTACTTTTCTTCTTTTTGATCATGAACGAATAATAAAAAAACACTAGAGAACATTATTTTTAAAAGAATCTCATTCTTTTGTAAATATATTTTTCTCAAATCAAATGAATATTTGAAATATTTCTTGAATTATCTACATGGGTCATATTAAATGTAAATTTTCCTTAAAGTAGTTACTAAGAGCCTTCATGTTTGAATTAATAATAATAATATTTATTACAGGCTGCTAACTAAAAAGTAAAAAAAAATCTGAAAATTTCAGAATAACCTGCAATTTTTCAGCATGACTCTAAAAGAAGATATTTATAAACAATAATAAATTGTTATTTATACATAAATTTATGTTATATCAAATACTATATATACATATTTATATATATATTTTTTATTTATATTTACACATATTTATGTTATATTAAATTTACATACATTAATTATGATAAATTGTGTTGGTTAACTAGATTAATTATTACGTCACGAAATGAAAAGTAGAAAAAAAGTTAATAATTTCAGAAAAAGCCGCAACGATTTGGCATTTCTATAGCAGAAAATAGCTATTGACAATAATAATTTGTTTAAAAAATGTATGTAAATATCTGATTATCAGTATAAAGTGGTATTTCATGCATTTGTAACAATTTGTATTTAAAAAATTGCCAAAAAATTATAATTAGCGCTAAAAACTCGTAAAACTCAATTCTTTCATTATGGGGTTTTCTACCCTATGAAACAAACTTATAAAAGCGATATTTCTAGAGTAATTATTTTTTTTTTTATAGCTAATTGCGAAGAGAAATATTTAGTTCTAACTCAATTCACATAATCTAGACGATCTATAATAAAATTTATAAAAACATCCTTTTTCTTACGAGAAATATGTGTTTAATTTCATGAGGCTTGTGGCACCTCTAAATAGAATTTTTTGAAAGATTCTTTTTTTGGATTTATTTAAATTTGGGGGAAAAGTGCATAAAAATTCGAGTAAACAATTTCCAATGAATTTTTGTTCCACCTTACTAAAGATACATACCGGGACAAATCGATGTAGAAAGATTCGCACACAAATCCACTTCAAGAATAAAAAATGCCATTTACATATTAAATTCTATCCATTTTAAGTCTAAGGCTTCTTTTTATTAATGAAAAAAAATGCAAATGCAATAATTCATGAAAAAAATGTTGTTCAAGCCAGCAATTAATCATTTATATTTCTCTCTCTATGTTTAATAACTTATAAAAGTTTTAAAAAAATTGGTAAGATCAATAATTGATTTTTACGAATTGAGTAATAATTTAAGTATGCTAAGTAAAAAAAAATGTTTATCGTTGCAATAAATTCATACGCAGTGTCTAAATTACACGATCTGTGAAAATAACAAGCAGTAAGATTGGTGAAAATTTTCTCCACTACCCTATGCCACCAAACCCTTTTTCAGGTTACCCGATCTCGCTTTACACGTAATTTTAACTTCGCGTATTATTAGCATCAGTGAAGTTGATGAGTTATACGTTATTTATTCTTTGATATCAAGGAGCTGCTTCATATAAGTCTGAAACGTTTTAAAGCATCTAATTCGTATCTTATAACACATTATACGACAAAACTGAATAATATAAATGGGTACGAATCTTTTTCTCTGAATTCGCTTCCAAAATTTTACGAAGTTCTTCTTCTAAAATAGTACAATCAAAAACTTTATTTTTATTCGTTAGGTCGAGGAATTTCTGGCTGCTATGCGATACCAAAGCGAGAGTTACAAAACAAACAATATCCTAATAACCATGGGTGGAGACTTTAATTACCAGTATGCTCAATTATACTTTGGAAATATGGATATACTAATAAGGTATTAAATTATAAATGCAGAATCATTCAACATACAACTTCATCACTCATTATATATTATAATATATTACACAAACCCGTAACTTTATAATAATATAATACGCATACATCGGACTAATAGATGAGAAACTCTTTAAATATAGAAACAAGTCATCTAGGAATATGTAATCACAGAGAAGAGGAACATTTTTATTTACAGAATTGAGGGTATGTGATACTTTAAAAATTCTCGATTTTAGCAGTGTTAGGTTCCCCCGGCTTTTCTCGCACAATAATAAACATTTCGTCTTAAAAATTTGGGGAATGATAGAAAACGTGCTAACGTACGTCCCTTGACTCCTTTTTTGTGGGATCAATAAAAAAATTTTAATTTTGCTAAACTTGGTGAAAGTATGTGTATTTTGAGGTTATGTGTCTTACATTTTTTCCACGCTTTACTCATAAAGTACACAATATTTTTCGCCCAAAACTTAGAACACGGAAAAAAAATAGAAATTATTGTCCCGGAACTAACCTTATTCGTAGGAAATTAAGAAAAGTTTATTTTATAAATAATTTATAAGTAGCGAAAAAAAGAAAATTAGTTCTAAAGTATTATGCTGGTTACTACGACCTCTAAACCACTAGCTTTTTCCGCAGAACCTGTAAGGCATGTAAGAAATGACAAAGAGCTAAAAATCGTTCCTGACTTTAAAATAGTGCACATGCATAAAATTTTTATTCAGCACAATAAATTTTTTTTTGTTATCCCTCAAAAACAGGTCGAAGGACGTCTGTTATACTATTTTATAGCATTTTCAAATTCAGTTTTTAAAAATTTAAATTTCTGTAGACAAAAACCCGGGGGAACTGAACGAATATTATAATCATTACACTGGGAGAGGTTTTTCATTATGAGAATGCTTATTATCTGTGGTTGAAGAGACTTGAAATACTAATTGAGTAAGGCTAATGCATGGTCTGAGGTAAATTTTTTCAAATCTTACGTCCGTCCATCTCTCAGTCCTACTTCAATATGAACTGCGTAAGCTACGACTATTTTTCGAGGTAAAACTGTTGAACCTCTATCAGAAATGTAAATTCTATAATGATTCGTAACGCCTACGGCTATTAATAATACCCTAGAAGGGTAAAGGGTGAATTGTAAATAAGGACGAGTGACAGAGAGGGGTTAGTGCACAGTAAAAACTCTGGGATAAATTTTTTTGCACTGTAAAAACAATTGATAGCAGGTGATGTCTCGTACCTTAAGTCCGAGGAAACCGATAGCTTGTAAAGTGGTACCGTTTACGCTACCAAGACTAATTTTTGATGCAGGGAAATTGTACCCTGAAATTAGCGTTATATTTACACTTTATTTTAATAATAGAGGTAGATGGTAAGTCGAAGGGAGAAGTAGAGTAGCGTAGGAGGGTATAGGGGTGCATTGTATGTGGTTAAAAGAGTTTACAGTGTCGAGGAGAGAGACACCTATAAGAGATGCCTAATACTTATTCGCGAAAAAAGTATTATATCCAATACTTACCAACACTTGTTTTCCAAAAGGGTAGAGAGTAAGCTAGCGGGAAGGTTTCTGGGTAGTAGGAAGAACTAAGGTCAAGCGGCATAGAAATACGTGGTAAGTTTGGGATAGAGTGCAAAAGATGATAAAGAGGAGTAAAGATTACGCTTAGTGTACAGAAGGGCATTTAAGAGAGAGGGTGGGTGTAGAGTTCAGAAGGGCAGAGATCGATGGTGGTGCGAGAAATTATACAAAAAATTCGTTTCTTAGTATATCAGATTTGTTGATAACAATTACGTAGATCAATAAGCAAATTATATGTATTATTTAAATCCCTGTGCATTGATTTATGATTCTGAAAGGTATACTCAAGCAGTTATTAAAGCGTACAAAATTGTTAAGCGAAAAATGCCACTTTTTCCATACTTTAAATCAAAAATTGATCAATAAGCAAATACAAAAAAGCGAAATTCGAACCATGATTTTTGCATTAAGTAGGATAACTCTTAATCTTTTCGATACATGGAACAATAAATTTTTTGGTTTAGGACGCGTTAGGTCTCTTTTCTCGCGGCACGTCACATATTAATTCTGGAAAACAGAAAAGGTTGAGAATGCTTCGATAGCCTGCAGTGATTACCGGGAATGTTTTGATTCAACCATCTATAGGTTTATCATCTGTCTTTAGGAAAGCCTAAAAGTGCATTTTGATATGAAGGCTTGCAATCCAGATTAATCATCGCATCTGGGAAGCTTAGGGTTAGAACAAACAATGTTATCTTCCTGGGGGGAGTTTCGCAAAGCGATATCATATGTTGTATTCTCTTTTGTCTCACTGGTATTGTTATAAATGCGAGGCAACTGAATATAGCTCTTAGGATTGTCGAAAAGTACACTCAGGAGATTGGAATGGAGTTTGGTTTAGAAAAATTCGCAAGGATTCATTCAAAGCGAGAATGACTTGCTGGCATTTACGAGGGCCTTTAGCTCTTTGACGGAAGCGCTATACAACACCTTGGCGCTGGAAAGGCCTACTAATACCTAGACGTGCCAGAGTGCCCCTTTTAGGACGGAACATCTATGAAAAATGCTATCCGATGCGGACACAAACTTCGCATCCGACAGAA
The DNA here is from genome assembly GCA_032357855.1 of Amphibolips quercusostensackenii. Classification (NCBI taxonomy): domain Eukaryota; kingdom Metazoa; phylum Arthropoda; class Insecta; order Hymenoptera; family Cynipidae; genus Amphibolips; species Amphibolips quercusostensackenii. The sequence goes on from JAUELO010025985.1 coordinate 5,990, forward strand.
TGAATATTCAGAACTGGCGGTGAGGCTAAAAGGATCTGCGACAAACATGCTTGCCGTCCGGCTACTACTCTATGCTTTTTTAGTGGTTCCATAGACGGAGGATGAGTTTAGATCCCTCGATATCGGGTCACGAAAGGTTATGCACATAAACAAAAGCTTGCACCTTAAGTCGACAATTCGGCGAATTCGCATCTCGTGTCGTCAAGGTGTTCGCGAAATCTTGAACCTCGAGTGGATCAAGGAACATGATCATTCTGGGCATATAGTCGCAAATAAGCAATACCTTTTTTTTGAATTTGTCAGGTAACATGAAGAAGTCGGCAAGGGAGCCTTTTTGTACAAAGCAATGGAGAAAGCTGCTAAAACACTTGGTTTCGACTTCAATATCAAGGGTGAGGAAAATACATTAAACATTATCCATTTCGAGTTTTTACTGCTGAAGGCCCAGATAAAGAAAGCACATGAGAAAACATTCCAACAACAGCTCCTTGATGAGAGGATGCACGGAATCTTTGACGGAAATGTAAAAGATCAGTGGATGTCGCTGAAGCCGACTCCTGCTTTCTTTGAATCACTTGAATTGAAGTCGAGCACTGAGAGTTTTATTTTGGCGCGCCAAAACGATGTCATTTCCACTTTAGCATACAGTCGCGTCGTGGCATTTTAAGCTCAGATATTTGCAAAAATAGCTGAATAGCGTATCATTAACACCCCGATCATATAGGACACATAATCTCTGGTTGTGCAACTCACGCGGTGTGACATACGTCCAAAGGCGCAATGCGGCACTAAGAGTGCTTTATTATCATCTCTGTCACTCTCGCAGCATTTGCTCTGTTACTGCATATTATCGAAAAATCTCTGCGTCGAGCCGTTGAGGCCAGAAATCGTTCTCTGTACTCCTATAGCCACCTCTCGTGACTGTGAGATTGGTTGCCACAGTATTCGGCGAAATTAGGACAGGCCAGCGGAGGTCTCGTGAGCCTTTAAGCGGGGAGAACACACAAGTTTACACAGCGAATAAGAACGATAGCGGGATTTCGTCGACCTGCAGTGGGGTTCCGATGCCTAATGCCGATCTGACCGATCGGATTATTTCGTGCCATGAGCCAACAAATTAATTTTGTGCGATTAGATGTGCCTGTGAAGTACCTTTTTAACCTTGAAAACAGCACCACCTGAAACGCGAACTGTTGTAAATTTCAAGATGATTGCCGATATAAAGGCAATTCCAATAAAAAAGAGCAGTGAATATCATTATGTAGTTTGAAATAGGTGGCGCTTTTGAAGCTGCTTAACCTTTCTTCCATTCACGACCTAACAGGCGTGTTTAACACGATGGCTTTGCAACCTCTTTTTCTATCGTATTGGATACACAGCGTATGATCATTTTGAAACGAAAATTATAAATTGTTATTGGAACACTTTCTATCTCATATGGTAGAAAGAGAGGTCTGCGCCCACTGCAGCGTTTTGTAATCTGAAACTGTCAAGTATTGTCAAGTGTTTTGCAAGGTGTTTTGTTGCAAAATACTAATATGCTTTAGAATATAGCTGTATTTGAATGGCATAAGCAAGCGAAAGACAGAGGTGATTTAGTATTTGGACCGATTATTTGAGAAAGCTCTCATATTAAATAAGATGCTGGACGGTCCGAAAACGTTTTAGGTACGTAAGCAGGACAAACATTTATTTAAACGTGAAACAGCAAACTTTTCTTTTATTTCCGTTCAATATTTAGTTTCCCTTGTCTCTGTATTAGAAAAAAATATTTTTCACTACGCAGAAAACTCCACCGGAAATGGTTCATACGCCCCTGGCTGTTAACGTTCAGGAGGCTGGATTTACCTCCACCATCAGTCCTAACACCGGCGATAAATCCATGTTCGACTGTAGTTCGTTTCTTGAAATCCTGAAAAACGATGTTAGGTCGCGAGTATGCAATGAAGGCTGCTGTCAAAAATTCGCAGTTTCAGAAAATTTGTCACTTATGGTTTTAGACCATTGACTCTATATTCTTCAAAGCGATCGGCAGGGCAGAATCGTGGCTAACATAGTAAGAGTGACAAAGATGGTAATAAAACACTCTCAGGCCCGCATTATGTCTGTAGAGATACGTCGTTCCAGCGTAAGTGAAACACCCGGATAGTATACATATGTTCTAGGTACTCAGCGTGTACATGACACGCTCTGCACCTATCGCTGGAAACTTCTTGACGTGAAATGCGGTTCCAGTATACTAAGGTGAAAATGAGGCCGTCCTGGTACGCGGAAAAAAAACCTTCTGTACTTTAATTAAGTCTTGTTGATCTGAGGAAAGCAAAAGTTAGCTCCTTCGATGAAGGCTGATTTTCTACATTTTTGTCAAAGTTTGCGTGCATTTTCTTTTAAGAAGCTGTTGGCGGAATTGTTCAAACTCTCCTTTTTTAACTTAGGCTTTCAAAAACAATGCCATCTAGATGAGGTAGCGCACTTTCCTCAATTGTGTTGATAAAATTCAGGCCAAAGATCTCGGCCACCTGCTCCGTGGCTTTGTAAAGGAACACTTCTTTGACAATCATCTCGTGTTTTCTAACTATTTTTAGGAGAGAATCTCTTCCATTTGCGATGATGAAAGCTGTATCTAGAATAATTGCATTATAAATATATTGGAGACTTAGCAGTCTGCGCCCGGCTTAGCGGTGTGGGATGTATAATCGAAGAACGGATGAATTGATATGCAAGCTCTTCTGCATATGCATGTTCTGCGTGCATTTTCTTTTATGGAGCTGTTGGCGGAATTGTTCAAACTCTCCTTTTTTTACTTAGGATTTAAAAAACAATGCCATCTAGATGAGGTAGTGCACTTTCCTCAATTCTGTTGATAAAATTCAGGCCAAAGATCTCGGCCACCTGCTCTGTAACTTTGTAAAGGAACGCTTCTTTGCCAATCATCTCGTGTTTTATAACTATTTTTAGGAGAGGATCTTTACCATTTGCGATGATTAAAGCTGTATCTAGAATAATTTCATTATAAATATATCGGAGATTTAGAAGTCTGCGCCCGGCTTAGCGGTGTGGGATGTATAATCGAAGAACGAATGAATTGATATGCAAGCTCTTCTGCATATGCATGTTCTTACCATGCTCATGGAACTAAGCCAAACAAGTAGAGAAAACCAAAATGGCAATCGTTTTAGTTGCAGATACCTTTTTTAGGGCCGACAGATTGGAAGAACAAATCTGTCAAAGGAGATGCTTGTATCTGCTTCAGAAAGACGCCTTCACTGATGTTATGCCGTCAATGCGGCTCTCAGGTACGCCTGGGAATGCAAAGGTCTCTCCAGTATCAAGATATCCAATAACACTTATCTCCGCAAGGTCAGAGTCCCTGGGAGCGTCAGTAATTCGTCCTTGCATCAGATGAATCTTGACACACTTGTCCAGTTTAAAGTTACTACCTTATGTCGAGATGACTTTTGTCGCCGTAGAGGTACCCAGGAGAATTGTGTACTGAGAAGGATAGTGACAGAAGTGTCATAAAAAAGAGCATAGGGCTCGTGGTGTCGACCTGAAAGACGTCCCTCTGGAGGGTGACGCTGTTAGTTGTCACGCGGTAATTTCCAGATGAGATGGTGAATCTAGTTTTCCAATGGGTTAGCAAACTGTGTATGCATCTTACGATGTCTGAATGGATCTTTAATCTTTGCGATAGACAGATGATTAGTCTATGAGACATTGAATCAAAATATTCTCGGCAGTGAAACAAGGCAATTGAGAAGAAGCGCTGATGGACAAATGCGTCTTTGCAGACTTTTGGGTGGTTTCACGGTGTCATAGTTGTTCCTACAAGCAGCTAGAGAAAGGGTTCGTCCATCTTTGTAGAGCCCTTCATGCAAGGATAAGGCTGCATACTCTGGTAGGTCGCCCAGTATCCAAAAGTCACTATTTAAAACTCCTCGCCCAGATGACTTCTTATCAATCATACGAGGGTTTCGCCGGCCTGTCGTTGTAAATTTGTCGTGCCCTATGGGTACTTATTTCGCAGTCTCAAGACGTGGCCATAGATGTGATTTACCACGGTTCTACTAATTAGCTTCAGTTAGTCCTAAAGACGGACGAAAAGCTTTTATGGAGCTCTTTTGACGCACAAGCTATAAAGCTTATTGTGCTGCAGCCTTAACTATTTGCTTTCAGTAGTTGACCTCAGACGTCTTAGTGAAGCCTAGTATATTAATCACTGATCGCGTTCTAATTTTCTTAGGTTCCATGAAATAGACCCCTAGGGTTTAATATCTGAGCATAGTTAATGCTGGACACTGACATAAGACATGCAGAGATGTTCCATTATTCCTGACGCATTTCCTGCACTCTGTCGTGGGACTATACCCCATACTGTGCACATGTTAGTTAAGTTGGTTGTGCCCTGTCAACATCTGAACCACTGTCCTTATGTCTCTCTTGTGTAAAACCAGGATTTCTCTGGCTCTGTCTATTCTGTACGTGTAGCCCAGGATAGCTTTCACCTGCCGGCAACCCTAAATTTGTTCCCAGTATTTCCGGGGTTTTTTTCTGGTGCCAATATCGGTTTCGGTCCTATGTATTTAGTTGCTGCGCCGCATTTTGCCAGCTAATCTGCCTTTTTTGTTGCGCTTGATCCTTGTGTGACCAGGGACCCCTATCAGAGACACTCTATTCTTTTCTGCAAGTTGGTTTAATTCCCTTTTGCATTTTCGTACCAGCTCTGGTGTTATGTCTGGTTTCCCAACTGCAGTTAATGTTGCTTGTCTGGACGAATATATCGTGATCTTCCTGCTAGCAGCGTTTTCTTCTTATAATGTCTCAGCACAAAAAAAGGACGGCCTATTGCTAAGCGGGTTCCCTATCCCCCTTCTTTTTT
>JAUELO010026006.1:0-10866 GCA_032357855.1 Amphibolips quercusostensackenii
ATACAATACGGTACATCGTGATAAAATGCAATTGCATATTTAATAAATATTATACAACGTAGCACAATATAATACAGTATTGTACAATATGATACACTATCACACTATATTGTGCAGTATGATGAAATATGATGCACTATGATACATTATGACACAGATTGCTACAGAATAATACAATGTCACACTATACGGCACAACACCGTATAATATAAAGAGATTTGATGTAATATAATATAGTATAATACATTATCATATGATATACTGCAAGATAATACATCCTAATACAATGTAATACAATAATATATAATATGATGTATTATGATACAGAATTATACTATATAATGCAATGGGATGTACAGCGATTCCATATGATGGGATGCAAAGATACAATATGATGCGATATGATACATTATAGCACAATATACTACTGTATGATAAACTATTACACTATACGACACAATATTATATGTTATAAAGCAATATAGCGTAATACTATATATCATGATACACTGTCATATAATAATATACAAAATCATATGATATGATACAATATGATACATCCTTATGCAATATGATACCATCATATATAATACAATGGATTATGATACATAATCATAATATATAATGCAATATGAGGCAAAACGATGCAATATGGTGCAAATCAATGATACATAACAATGGAATATGATACATTATGGTACACTATGCTACAGTATGATACACTATCTCTGTATATGACACAATATGATATAATATAATGCAACATAATGTAATATGATAAAGTATGACACAATATTTTATGATATGATAAAATATAATACATTATAATACAATGCAATTGCACATGCAATGAATATAATACAACATGGCACAATATAATATAGTACTGTACAATATGATACATTTTCGCACTATATGATACAGTAGAATACAATTTGATACAGTATGATATATAATAATAGAAAATGATACAATATAATACAACATAAGACAATATGTTGCAATGCGATACAATAAGAAACAATATCATACAACATGATACAGTATGATATGATATGAATATTATATGATATAAAAACGAGTTTTCCCGTCGAAAAATGCCTAAATAATGCATTTGTTCATTAAATATATATTTTTTTTAATTAGAAAATTAATAAATTTATTATAACTTTCGCAAAAATTATTACGAGATTTCTAATTAGCAGGATAAGCATAAATAAAAGAATTTTTCTGTAGACAAATGACCGCATAATAAATTTTTTTAAATTACATTAGTTTAAAAAAATCATAAAATTCATCGGAAATCTAGGAATTTCGCTAAAATTATCAAAACGTCCTTAATTTTAAAAAAACCGACCTTAAAAACCCGACCTTAAAAAAAAAGAAGTCTTTGTCAAAAAATGCCTAAATAGTGCAATAGCTCATTATATTTGTTTATAATAAAAACAAGAATTATTTGAGGAGAGAAACTCCTTATTATTACATAGTTTTTATACAAATTTCTTGAAATATAACTCGAAAAAAAAAATTATTAAAATTTCTAAAAAACACACTTTCAATAGGTAATTTGTTAATAATAAAAAATTTGTTTCATTATTTCATAATAAAGGATCTTAAAGTAATGTAAATCTATTGAATTTAGGCGATTAAAACAGTTTCCCTATTATGAACGAGCACCAGTAACGTAAAATAGAATAAGTTTCTATTTTTTTTCTCATATTTGTTTAGTTACAGAAAAGCTGAAAATTTTAATAACAAATTTTAAAAGGCTGTATGTTATTTTGACATGAAAAATTAATTTTTTCTCCACTGAGCTTATCTAAATTTTGTATATCTTTTTTGCAAAATTAATTCTAATAATTATTAATGACCACAAATTATTACAAAAATATAAATAATACATTATTCTCCTTTAATGGTCATCGTGATCATTCAGGTGTGGTAGAAAAATTGTTATTTAAAAAAAATATTTTTGAAATTTCAAGCAAATTTGACCAGGTTTTAAAATATTCATTGCATTATTTTGTTGTAAGTACAGATAAGAATGAAAATTATATTGTAAAGAAACAAAAAGTAAATTTTTTAATTGTTTTTTTGCTATGCCACTCATTCAGTTCAGATTTTTTAAATTAAAAAATGAAAATGCAAAATTAAGTCTTAATATGTTTAAACCTCATGCAATTTAAAAGCATTATTTTGACAAATTTGTAAACAATTAAATGCAATATTTTTAATATTCTGAATTTTAGAAGCCTGCCAAAACCTTCTTTAAAAATCTTTTTGTAATATAATTTTTTCTTTAGAATTTAAATTTTTGAACTAAAGAATAAAATTAAAAACGATATAAACTGTTAAGCAACATTGAAAGGTTTTGGAAAGAAATTCTGGCTGTACACCGTTTTTGCACCTATAACATAGATTCCTCAGAAAATATTGATTTCAATTAAAACGAAGCAAATATAGAATAAGATACTAAGATTGTAAGTCTAGTCATCAAAAATATCCCTATTTTCGGGTTATAAATTAATTTAATGAAAAAAAAACATTTAATATAAAGCGACAACATAACCTAAGCTTCTTTCAACTGGTAAATTTTTTTCAAAATATTTATTTTACTATTGAAGATATCAACTTTTGATTGAAAACGCTCACATAATTCAAAATTATTAAAAGATTCTAAATCTTGTTTGAATCATAATGATTTTTGTTTTACAATACTAATTTTTAGTGTGAAACACTAACATAACCTGAAATTTGTCTCTCTGAATCTTCTTCATAATATAATTTTCAAATAAAAAAAAAACCTTTTCTGACAAGAAACACTAACGTTATCTGAAATTTTGTGAAAGATCTAAATATTGCTTAAATAATAATTGTTTCTGTTTGGAAATGCTAATTTTCTATGAAGAATGCCAACGTAACCTGAAATTGTCAAAAAAATTATTAAACTTTATGAAATATAATGATTTTTTGATAAAAATGTTAATTCCCGATGAAAAATACTATCATCCGAAAATGTTTAAGGTTGTAAATATTATTATTATTATAAATGAACATTATCAATCTGATGATTAAAAAAAAAGGAAGATAAGGTGCGACATACAAACATAGCCCTAAAGTTGTTGAAAAATTCTAAATATTTTTTGAATTTCGATAACTTCTTTATGAAAATACCAATAATTTTCCACGAAAAAACATTGCCACATAACAAAATTTTTTAGAATTGTAAATCTTTTTCAAATTCATTGTGTTTTGTTTATTATAACCGGTCTCTCCGTGAAAAATGTTAATATAACCTAAAAAATTAATTAATTATAATATAATAATATAATAATAAAAATATAATATAAATAATTAATTAATTAATTAAATCAAAAATTGCAATTCTTGTTCGATCTATAATAATTCTTGTTTTATAATACCAATTTTTGTCTCAAAATGCTAAGATAACCTAAAATTGTTTATATTTGTGAATCTTCTTTACAAGATGATTTTTTAAATAGAAAATACTAATTATTGATGGAAAATGCTATCCTGATCAAAAATTGTTGGAGAATCTTAATCTTGTTCGAATTGTAATGATTTTTTTTTTTAATACTAATTCTTTGTGTAAAACGCTAACATAACCTAAACTTCTTCAAATTTCTAAATCTTCTTCGATATATATATATATATATATATTTGATTGAAAATGCAAATTTCTGACGAAAAATACTAGCATGATACAAAACTGTTGAAAAATTCTGAGTCTTATTCGAATGATAATGATTATTGTTTTGAAATACCAATTTTTGTGTAAAATGCTAACATAACCTAGAAGTGTGCAAATTTATGCACCTTCTTTAAAATATTTTGATTATCACTGAAAATACTAGTTAAAAAAAAAATACTAGCATGATCTAAAATTGTTAAAAGATTCTAAAATCGTGTTTAAATTATAATGACTTTTGTTTTAAAATACCAATTTTTGGTGTAAAACGCTAAAGTAACCTAAAATTGTTCAAATTTGTAGATTTTCATTGTGATTTTTTTGTATTATTAAAAAATACAAATTTTTAACGAAAAATACTAGCATAATTTAAAATTATTAGAAGCTTCTAAATCATTTCAAAATTATCATAATTTTTCTTTTCAAATGCCAATTTATTGTGTAAAACGCTAACATAATCTCTCATTGTTCAAATTCAGGAATTTTTGTTCAAATATATTTTTTTATTATTACTAAAAAAACAATTTGTGATAAAAAGTACTAGCATAATCCAAAAGATTAAAAAAATTCTAAATCTTGTTTGAATTATAGTAGTTTATAATTTAAAAAAAAAATTTCTAATGTTGAACGCTAACACAATCTAAAATTGTTGAAATTTGTGAATTTTCTTTGGAATATTCTTTTATTTTATTTTTAAAGGATGCGAATTTCTGACGAAAAATATCTAGCATAATTAAAAATTGTTACAAGATTCTAAATCATGTTCAAATTATAATGATTTTTGTTGAAAAATGCCAATTAACGGTGTAAAACGCTAACATAATCTGACATTGTTTAAATTTGTGAATTTTTTTCTAGTATATTTTTTTTTATTCTTACTTAAAAAACGATTTCCGACAAAAAGTACTAGCATAATCTAAAATAGTAAAAAACACTAAATCTTGTCTAAATCATAGCAATTTATAATTTGAAAAAAAATTTCTAATGTTAAACGCTAACATAACCTAAAATTGTTTAGATTTGTAAAATTTCTTTGAAACATTTTTTTATTTTTAAAAATATGAATTTTCAACGAAAAATACCAGCATGATCCAAAATTGTTACAAGATTCTAAATCATGTTTAAATTATCATGATTTTTTTATAAAATGCTTATTCATAGTGTAAAACGCTAACATAATCTGACATTGTTTAAATTTGTGCATTTTTTAATATATTTTTGTTATTATTACTTTGAAACAATTTTCAACAAAAAGTACTAGCATAATCCAAAATAGTAAAAAATTCTAAATCTTGTTTGAATTATAGCAATTTATAATTAAAAAAAAAATCTATTGTTAAACGCTAACATAATCTAAAATTGTACAAATTTGTGAATTTTCTTTGAAATATTTTCTCATTTTATTTATGAAAATACGAATTTCCGAAGAAAAATACAAGCATAATCCAAAATTGTTAAAAGCTCCTAAATCGGTTTTAAATTATCATAATTTTTCTTTTAAAATGCCAATTTATTGTGTAAAACGCTAACATAATATAACATTGTTCAAATTTAGGAATTTTTTTCCAAATATTTTTTTTTATTATTACTAAAAAAACAATTTTCGACAAAAGGTACTAGCTTAACCCAAAATTTATTGTTGTTGGATTCTAAATCTTGTTCGAATTTTAATGATTTTTTTTTGTACTAATTTTTGGTGTAAAACGCTAAGGTAACCTAAAATTATTAGAATTTGTGACTATTCTTAAAAATATTTTGTTATTATTACTAAAAATGCCAATTTCCGAATAAAAATACTAGGATAATCCAAAATTGTGGAAAATTTTAAATCTAGTTTGAATTCCAAGTTTTTCGAAACTAATTTTAATTATTTAAACAACTGAAACTTCTTTAAAAAATTTATTATATAATAAAATTAAAAATATATTATTTTGGCGTTAAACGATAAAATAATCTAATATTGGTCAAAGTTGTAAATCTTCTTTAAAATCTTTTTTTTTAATATTTAAAATATTAATTTCAGACGAAAAATACAAGCATAATCCAAAATTGTTAAAAGATTCTAAACTGTGTTCAAATTATAATGATTTTTTATGATATCAATTTTTTGTGTAAAACGCTAACATAACCTAAGGTTGTACAAATTTGTAAATCTTCCTTAATTTTTTTTATGTTATTATTAAAAATGCCAATTTCTGATAAAAAATACTAGCAGAATCGAAAATTTTTGAAAGATTCTAAATCTTTTTTGAATTACAGTAATGCTTTTTAGAATACCCATTTTTTATGTAAAACGCTAACATAGCTTAAAATTGTTTAAATTTGTAACTCTTCCTTGAAATATTATTTTTACAATAAAAATAGCAATAATTGACAAAAAAGCTAGCATAAACAAAAATTGCTAAAGAATTTTTAATCTTGTGCAAATTATAATGATTTTTGTTTTAAAATATTAATTTTTGGTGTTAAGCGCTAGCATAACTTAAAATTGTGAATCTTTGAAAAATCTTTTTCTAATGTTATTATTGAAAATACCAATTTTTGACGAAAAATACTAGCATTATTCAAAATTGTTAAAAGGTTCTAAATCTTGTTTAAATTATAACGATTCTTTTATAAAACACCAATGTTTGGTAGTAAAACGCTAACGTAACTTAAAGTTGTTCAGATTTGTAAATCTTTTGAAAATTTTCTTTTAATGTTATTATTGAAAATACCAATTTTCAAAAAAATATACTAGCATTATCCAAAATTGTTGAAAGGTTCTAAATCTTGTTCAAATTATAATGATTCTTGTTCTAAAACACCAATGTCTGGTGGTAAAATGCTAACGTAACATAAAATTGTTCAAATTTGTAAATCTTCTTGTAAAAATTTGTTTAAAATTGTTATTAAAAATACCCATATTAAATAAAAAATACTAGCAAAATCAAAAAATTTTAAAAGATTTGTAATCTTTTCTAATTTAAAGTGATTTTTTCAGAATACCAATTTTTGTTGTAAAACGCTAATATAACCTAAAGTTGTTCAGACTTGTGAATCTTCTTTAAAATCTTTTTTTTTATATCATTATTGAAAATGCCGATTTCTGACGAAATATACTAGCATAATCCAATATTGTTAAAGAATTCTAAACCGTGTGCAAATTATAATGATTTTTTTTATAATACCAATTTTTAGTGTGAAACGCTAGCATAACCTAGAGTTGTTCAGATTTGTGAATCTTCTTAAAATTTTTTTTTATGTTATTTAAAAAATACCAATTTTCGACGAAAAATACTAGCATCATTCAAAATTGTTACAAGGTTTTAAATCTTGTTTAAATTATAAGGATTTTTTTTTTAAACACCAATGTTTGGTGGTAGAACGCTAACGTAGCCTAAAATTGTTCAAATTCGTGAATTTTCTAAAAAAAATTTTGTTTAAAATTGTTATTGAAAATACCTATATTAAATAAAAATACTAGCAGAATCCAAAAATTTTAAAAGATTCTAAATCTTGTTTGAATTAAAATGTTAATTAACTAATTATTTAATTAAATTAATGTTAATTAATTAAAATGTTAATTAATTGTTAACAAATTCTGAACTGTGGTCGAATTATAATGATTTTTTTATGATACCAAATTTTGGTGTAAAACGCTTATATAACCGAAAGTTGCTCAAAATGGTAAATTTTTTTAAAATATATTTTTTTTATTTCATTATTGAAAATACTAATTTCTGACAAAAAGTACTAGCATAATCTATAGTTGTTAAAAGATTCTAGCCATGTTTAAATTTTAATGATTCTTATTTTTAAATACCAACTTTTGATGTAAAATTCTAATGTAACCTAAGATTGTTCAAATTTGTGAATCATTTTTAAAATGTTATTTTTTCATTGAATTATAATGATTTTTTATCTAAAATACCAACTTTTGGCGTAAAACACTAAGATAACCAAAAATTGTTTAAATCTGTCTATCTTCTTAAAATCATTTTTTTATGTCATTATTAAAAATACCAATTTCCGAAAAAAAATGCAAGCATAATCCAAAATTGTTGAAAAATTCTTAGCCGTGTTCGAATTCCAATGATTTTTTTTATGAAACAAATTTTTAGTGTAAAACTCTAGCATAACCTAAAGTTGTTCAGATTTGTGAATCTTCTTAAAATCTTTTTTTTTATGTTATTATTGAAAATAACAATTTTCGACGAAAAATACTAGCATTATCCATAATTTTCAAAAGGTTCTGAATCTTGTTTAAATTATAATGATTCTTGTTTTAAAACGCCAATGTTTGGTAATAAAACGCCAAGGTAACCTAAAATTATGAATTTGTAAATTTTCTTAAAAATTTTTTGTTTAAATTGTTATTGGAAATACCCATATTTAATGAAAAATACTAGCAAAATCCAAAAATTTTTTAAGATTTTAAATCTTGTTTGAATTTAAGTGATTTTTTTAGAATACTAATTTTTGGTATGAAACGCTAACATAACCCAAAATTGTTTTAATTTGTAAATCTTCTTTTAAATATCATTTTTTAAATAAAAAGTATCAATTATTGACAAAAAAAGTTAGCATCAACAAAAATTGCTAAAATATTTTAAATCTTGTTTAAATTATAATGATTTTTGTTTCAAAATACAAATTTTTTGTGGTCAAAGCTAGCATAACTCAAAATTGTTTAAATTCATAAATCTTTTGTGAAATATTTTTTCTTTTAATATTGAAAATACTCATTTCCGACGAAAAATACAAGCATAACCCAAAAAAGTTATAAGATTATAAATCTTGTTCGAATTATAATGATTTTTTTTTCTAGAATACAATTTTTGGTGTAAAACGCTAATATAACCTAAAGTTGTGCAGATTTGTGAATCTTCTTGAAAATCTTTTTTTTTAAATATTATTATTGAAATGCTAATTTTTGACGAAAAATACTGTCATGATCTAAAATGGTTAAAAAATACTAAATCTTGTTCAAATTTTGATGATTTTTTTAAATACCAATTTTAGGTGTAAAGCGCTAAGATAATTTAAAAATTTTCAAATTTGTGAAAATTTTTTTTAATGTATTTTTTTTATTGAATTATAATGATTTTTGTTTCAAAATACCAACTATTAGCGTAAAAAGCTTACATATCGGAAAATTGTTCAAATCAATCAATCTTTTTTGAAATATTTTTTTTTTATTACTTGAAATACCAATTTCCGACAAAAAATATAAGAATAATCCAAAATTGTTGAAAAATTCTAAATCGTTTTTAAATTATAATGATTTTTTTTATAATACTAAATTTTTTGTGCAAAACGCTAACATAACCTAAAGTTGTTCAAATTTGTAAATCTACCTAGAATTGGTTTTTATTATTATTATAAATACCAATTTTTTATGAAAAATACAAGCAGAATTTAAAATTTTTCAAAGATTTTAAAACTTTATTGAATTGCAGTGATGTTTTTTAGAATATTAATTTTTGGTGTAAAACGCTAGCATAGCTTAAAATTGTTTAAATTTCTTAATCTTCTCTGAAATATTATTTTTAAAATAAAAACATCAATTATTAGCAAAAAAGCTAGCATTAACAAAAATTGCTCAAGCATTTTAATATTGTTTAAATTATAATGATTTTGTTTTAAAATATCTATTTTTGGTGTTAAGCGCTAGCATAACTCAAAATTGTTTGAATTTGTGAATCTTCTGTAAAATATATTTTTTTTATTATTAAGAATACCAATTTTTGACAAAAAATACAAGCCTAAGCCAAAATTATTGAAAGATTTTAATTCTTGTTCGAATTATAATGATTTTTTTTCTAGGATACCAATTTTCAGTGTAAAACGCTAACATAACCTAAATATGTGCATATTTGTGAATATTCAAACAAATAATTTTTCTATATTATTATTGAAAATGCCAATTTCTTAAGAAAAATACTAGCATTATCCAAAATTGTTAAAAGATTCTCAATCTTGTTCAAATTATAATGATTCTTATTTTTTAATACTGATTTTTGGTGTAAAATTCTAATGTAACCTAAAATTGTTTAAATTTGTAAATCTTTTTTAAAATGTTTTTTTTTTTATTTTAATGATTTTTGTTTTAAAATACTAACTTTTGGCGTAAAACACTAACAAAACCGAAAATTGTTTAAATCTGTAAATCAGCTTTGAAATATTTTTTTCATTATTTAAAACAGCAATTTCCGACTAAAAATGAAAGCATAATTCAAAATTGTTAAATAATTCTAAACCGTATTCAAATTATAATAATTTTGTTTATAATACTAATTTTTGGTGCAAAACGCTAACAAAACCTCAAGTTGTTCAAATTTGTAAATCTTCTTAAAATTCTTTTTTTCTATATTATTATTGAAAACACCAATTTTTGCCGAAAATAGTAACATTATCTAGAATTGTTAAAACGTTCTGGAACTTGTTTAAATTACAATGATTCTTGTTTTAAAATACCATTCTTTGTGGTAAAACGCTGATGTAACCGAAATTGTTTAAATTTGTGAATCTTCTTTAAAAATCTTTTAAAAAATTATTATTAAAAATACCGATTTCTAACAAAAAATACTAGCAGCATACAAAATTGTTAAAAGATTTTAATTCTTTTAATTAACAAAAATTTCTAAAACATTTTTAATCATGTTTAAATTATAATGATTTTTGTTTTAAAATACCAAATTTTGTAGTTGAACGCTAGCATAAGTCAAAATTGTTTGAATTTGTGAATCTTTTGTAAAATATTTTTTTTTAATCATTAAATATATTGATTCCTGAAGAAAAATACAAGCATGACCAAAAATTTTCAAGAGATTCTGAATCTTGTTTGAATTATAGTGATTCTTGTTAAAAAATACTAGTTTTTTTTTTATTAGGAATACAAATTTTTGACTAAAAATACTAGCATAATCTAAAGTTGTCAAAAAATACAAAATCATGTTTAAATTATAATTATTTTCTTTGAATAGAAATTTTTAGTGTAAAACGCTAACAGAACCTAAAATTGTTTAAATTTGTGAATCTTTTCAAAAAAATTTTTTATTATTATATTGAAAATACCAGTATCTGACGACAAATACAAGTATAACTCCAAATTTTTTAAAGATTCTAAATTTTGTTTAAATTTGAGTGATTCTTGTTTAAAAATACCAATTTTT
>JAUELO010026025.1:0-10866 GCA_032357855.1 Amphibolips quercusostensackenii
AATTTTTTGTGTAGTAGAAAATTCCAGTATTAAAAAAAAGCCAAAAGATTTTCAATATTCTATGTTGTTTTAAAAGATTGCAAGTAATTTTCAATTGATTTGAGTAATTTAATGGGACATCAAAGGATTTGAAATATTTTAGGGAATTTTACAAGATTCTAAGGTATTTCAAGAAATTTTTCAAGATTTCTGAAAATATCAAATTTTATAGGATATTATAATAATTTAATGAATTTGAAATAATTTATTATTATTCTTTAATTTATTCCAAATTATTCGATTTTCAATATGTAGATTTTAAAGGTTTGTAATTTTGATCTTTTTTTTTAATAGTTCAATTTTGAATATTTAAAATTAAAAATTTTACTATCATAACAATTTTTTAGATTTACAATTAAAGATTCTTTAATTTTAAATGTTTACATTTTAATATAATGTAATTTTCATTGTTCCTTTAGAATATGCAGTTTAATATTGAAAATTGACAATTTAAAATTCTTCAAATTGTAATATTTTCAATTTGAGGACTCTTCCATATTTAGTGTGTAAAATAGCCAGTGATATAATTTTGAATGGTTTTGTTGTTGGAGTAGTTCAATTTGGAAAATACAAAATGAAAAATAATTCAATTTGATTTTAATTCAAACAAAAAAGGATACATTTTTAAGAAAATAATTAAATTCTCAACTAAATAATAAGATTTTTTTTTGTCCAAAAAATCTGAATTTCCAAAGCAAAAACATGAAATTCAATTTATGGATTGAAATGTTTATTTATTAAGTTCTCATGTAGAACTATGTAAATATAACATTTTTAATACTTGTTTTTTATATAAAATTCGCTTTTTTTTTTAATTTCAACTTTAAATTTTAAGCAGCTGAATCGGTTTTTCGACATTCGAAGTGCTTCCAATGTCGGTTCGAAATCGAATCGAATTTTTTTCACACATCTATTAAAAGTTTTTTTAAAAACGAAAATGCAACTTTTCCATTTTTTGTTGAAACTTTATCTTTTTTAGATGAAAATTCGTAATTTTCGATTGCAAATGCAACTGTTTGGTCGAAAATTAACTTTGTTGTTAAAAATTAACTTTTTTTACAGAAAATTCATCTTTGTCTTGAAAGTTCAACAATTTAAATTAACTTTTTTTCTTTACTGAAAAATCTCTATATGTTGACAATTCGGCTTCTTGGTTGGAAAATTCATTTCAGTTGAATATTTGACTATTTTTAAGAAAATTCTGTTTTTTTGTTGTTAAAAATTAATGTTTTTACTGAAAATTTAACTTTTCTGTTTTTAGTAGGAAATTTACATTTTTTATTTGAAATTTTAACTGTTTGCTTGAAAATTCATGTATTTTATTGCAAATTCGTTTTTTGGTAGAAAGTCAGTCAACCTTCTTGGTTCAAAGTTTAATTATTCCATTTTTAGTTGAAAATTAATTTTTTTGTTGAAAATTAATTTTTTTTAAATTAATTTTTTTCGAAAATTAATTTTTTGGTTAAAAATTAATTTTTTTGTTAAAAATTATTTTTTTTTTAAATTAATTTTTTCGAAAATTAATTTCTTGGTTAAAAATTAATTTTTTTGTTGAAAATTAATTCTTTTTTTGGAAATTCATTTCTATAGTTGGAAATAAATTCATCTTTATTGGTTGAAAAATCAACTATTGAGCGTGAAAAATAGAGAAAGTTATGAAAACTTCGTTTTTTTTATTCAAAATAATTTTACGTGCTGAAAATGAAACTATTCCATTTTTGGTAAAAAATTTATCTGTTTCAGAATATTATTCTTTTTGCTTGTCAATTCACATTTGTAATTGAAAATTTAATTATAATGTTGAAAATTCAATTTTTTTATTTGAAAATTTAACTATACCATTTTGGAATGAAAAATTGTTTTTTTTTTATTGAAATTCATTTCTATAATTAAAAATTTAACAATTTTCTTGAAAATTCGTTTTTTGTTCTTGTTGAAAATTCACCCTTTTTAGTCGAAGCGCCAACTATTTGGTTGAAAATTCATGTATTTTTTTGAACGCTCGTCCTTTTTGGTAGAATATTTTTCTTTTTGTTTGTACATTTATATCTTTGGTTGAAAATTTAATTATTTTGTTGAAAATTTAATTTTTTATCTGAGAATTTAACTGTACCATTTTCGGTTAAAAAATTGTTTTTTGTTGAAAATTCATTTCTATAATTGAAAATTTAAAAAACAAAATTCTTTACATTCTTTAAAATTTTATTGAAATCCTTGAAATATTTTTAGATCTTTGAAATCTTTGTGAAATCTTGAAAATATTTGAAGATAGAAAGCTATAAAAATCATTTCAGAACCCTTGAAAATTAAATTAAATTTATTCCCTGAAGTTCTAGAAATTCCTTGAATTTTTTTAATCTCTTTAAATACTTTTGGATTTTAAAAATAACTTAAGTCTTTCACCTTCTTAAATATTGTGGAATTCTTTTATATCCCTTTCAATTTTTCGAAATCTGAAATATTTTGAAATCTTTGTTTAATCTTGGAAATATTGAAAATGGTTAGAAATATGTAGAAATTATTTCAAATCTCTTAGAAAGAAAATAAATTAAATTTGTTTTCTTAAGTCCTAAAAATGACTTAAAAATGCTAAAATCCACGGAAATCTTTGAAATACTTAAGAGGTCATATAACATTTCTTAAATCTTGTAAAATTCATTAAAATCCTTTGATATTCTAACAAATTTTTTAACATTCCTTGAAATCGTTAAAATCCCTAAAAATCTCTTGATTCGAATTTTACATTTTCGATTTCAAAATTTTTAAATCTTACAAAAATCAATTTTCTAAAAAATAAGTTCCAAATTAAACAATATTTAAATGTAAATGTCTTCAAAAATAAACAATGCTAGATAAAAGCATTAATTTCTTATTAATATCGAAAAAAATTTTTATTTCTGTTTGGAAAATAATTCAAATTGGAAATTCTTTCCAATGATGTAATAAGAATTCAATTAGAAAACATTCGAAATTAGATTTTATGCTAGAAATAAGAAAATTGAAGTTACGACATATTCTTTATTATTTAATGTTTTTTATACGTTACGTTAAATTAATTTATACGTTACGTTAAGCTTGTTTATTTATAGACTTTGGTCTAATTTTCTTCGTTATAAAAAGTTAAATATTACAAATTTTTCTTTATTTCTGAAGAAATAAACTTTTCGAAATTTCTTGTAACTTATGTCAATTATGCGATTATTTTTAAACTTTTCTAAAATCCTTTGAATATTCAAATTCCTAGAAATCTTGGAAATCTCTTGAAATTTTTGAAATCCTTAGAGATACAATAAAATCTTTTAAATCTTAAAAAATTCCTTGAAATACTTCAAAATCGTTCTTAAAATCTTTGTTAATTCTACAAAATTTTGCGAAATCCCTTAAAATAGTTTAAAATCCTACATTAAGTAAATAAATGAATAATTAATTTGTAGTTCCTCAATTTTTTGCATTACTACTTTCAATATTTCAACATTTATTTCTATACTGATTTCTTTGTAGTGATTTTATAAAATGATGTTCCTAGAATCGCAAATTCTGAATCTGAATTTCCTATAATATTTTTTCGTAATCGTCAAATTATAACATAAGCTTGTTTATAAGTAGAATCGATTATTTTAAGCTTGAAGCGTTTTATTTCGTAAATATTAAAGATAAATTAATTTTTAATTTATAATAGGAAAATTTAAATGAAATTAATAACATTTAATATCTGATAATGGTTGAAATATATTATTATCATAAAAAATTTGAAAAATAACTCTTACCTAATTAATGGATCCTAATTTTATTTTTATATAATTATTTAACATATATAAATAAACAGTCAAGAAAAATCTTAATGCACGAAAAAGAGAACAATTGGCAACTGTACTCGAAACGAGAAAAAACTTGAAGAAGGGCATTGAAGAAAAAACCAAACTTGCCGAATCAATGCGACGAGCAACTTACTGGTAAAGTTATGTTTTAATTTAAAAAATAAATTCTAATCTAGATATTTAAGAATATTTCAAAGATGAACATTCGTTTTTAAATGCTTTTTATGCATTCAGCCTTCAGGACTACTCAAAATATATGCTGGAGAAATTGGAGTTGACGAAAAATCAATTGGACGAAGATTCATTAAAAAGGTTACGCATTATTGAAGAAGCTGAAAAACTGAGCGACAAATATCAGAAAAAGTGGGAAGAATATGAGGTCTGTTTGCTATATGTAATACAATTTTTAACAAAATAGCTTATTTTCAGTCGAGAAAGAAAAAATATCACACAACTCATTGAATTTTCAAGCTAAAAAGACGAATTTGCGAAAAAATAGTTTATCTTTTAACGCGAAAATATGGATTTTCCACAAAAAAGTTCATTTTTAACCAAATAGTTAAATCTTCAACCAAAAAGAATAATTGTTTAACAAAGATTTTTGATTTTCAACTGAAAAATTTAATTTTCATCAAATAATAACATTGCTAACTAAAAAAGATAAATTCGCAACCAAAAAAATAACTTTTCAACTAAAAAGAATGAACTTTCAACTAAAAAGATAAATTTTTTCAAGAAGATTAATTATCAATCCCAACAAAAAAAATTTTCAAACAAAAAATATGAATTTTCAACAAAGAAACATATAATTTTTCAGCCAAAAATAGAAAATTTAAACTTTTCGTAAAAAAGATGATTTTCTAATCAAAAAGATGATTTTTCAACCAAGAAGATGATTTTTCAACCTAGAAGATTAATTTACTACCAAAAAATACTAGTTTTCAATAAATGAAATGAATTTTCCACTAAAATGATGAATCTTCCCGAAAAAAAAGATAAATTTTCAACAAAGTAGTTCAACTTTTAACCAAGTAGTTGAATTTTCAGATCAATTCGTCCAAACAAGACGAATTTTTAACAAAATATATTAAACCAGAAGAAGATTTTTCAAAAGGGAAAAATTTCAAGCACATTGTTGAATTTGCGAGACAAAAATAAAAATTTTTTACAAAACAGTTGAACATTTAACCCAAAAATATGAATTTTCTAAAAAAAATTCTTCAACGAAGTATTTAGATTTTCAAACCAAAAAGACAATCTTTTTTTTTGTTCAGCAGGTTAAAAATTTGTTTTGTTTTGTTGAAAAGTAATGTTTAAGCAGAAAATTTAACTATTCCATTTTTGTGTGATAACTTATCTATTCTAACTGAAAATTCAACTATTTTCTTGAAAGTTTCATTATTTTCCAGAAAATTTAACTAATTTGTTAAAAATTTGCTCTTTTTTAGTAAAATTGATTAAAAATTTGTTTTTTTTTGTTGAAAATTAGTTTTTTCAACTGAAAATTCAACGATTACATTTTTTTCTTCAAATTTATCTTTTTTAGTTGAAGATTCAACTGTTTGTTTAAAAAAATCGCCTTTCTTCGTTCAACTGGTTAAAAGTTCGTTTTTTTTTTGGTTGAAAAGTAAGTTTTAATCTGAAAATTTAATTATTTCGTTTTTGGTTGGAATCTTATCCTTCTCATTTAAAAATTCAACTATTTTGTTGAAACTTGACGTATTTTCTTGAAAAATGGTCTTTTGGTAGAAAATTAATTTTCTTTGCTAGAAATTCATCTATTTTGTAAAAAATTCAATTATTTTGTTGAGAGTTTAATTATTTTGCTGAAAATTCAACAATTTTGTTAAAGTCACCTTTTTTGGTCGAAATTAAACTATTTTGTTAAAAATTCGCCTTTTTTACGTCCAACTGGTTCAAAATTCTACTTTTTTTAAAAAGTAGTTTTTTAAACTGAATATATAACGATTTGATTTTTCCTGTAAAGCTGATCTTTTTTAATTGATGATTGGACTATTTGGTTGAAAAATTCAACTATTTGGTTGGAAATTCAACTATTTGGTTAAAAATTCATCTTTCTTGATCAAAAATTAATTTAAAAAAAAAATTCATCTTTTTCGGTTTAAAAGTCAACTGTTTTCTAAAACATTCGACTTCTTAGCTTGAAAACTCAACTATTTTTTAAAAAGTCGTCTACATTATTGAAAATTTATCTATTTGGTTGAAGATTCGACTACTTCGTTAAAAAAAGTTCTTTTTTCAACTGGTTAAAAAATCGTTGTTTTTGAAAAGTAATTCTTAAGCTGAAAGTTGAACTATTCCATTTTTGGTTGAAAACTTATCTTTTCTAGTTGAAAATTCAACTATTGTTGAAGCTTTATGTATTCTGTTGAAAAATCGTTTTTTGATAGAAAATTAATTTTCGTTGTTAACATTTATCTATTTTGTGAAAAATTGAACTATTTTCATGAAAGTATAATTATTTTGATGAAAATTTAACTATTTTCTTAAAAATTCGCCCTTTTTAGTTGAACTGATTGAAAATTCGATTTTTGTTGTTGTTAAAAATTAGTTTTCTTCAATTGAAAATTCAATGATCACATTTTTTTTGTAATTTATATTTTTTAGTTAAAAATTCAACTATTCAGTTTAAAAAATCGTCTTTTTTGTTCAACTGGTTAAAAATTCGTTTTTTTTGTAGAAAATTAATTTTCCTTATTGAAAAATCAACTATTTTGTAAAAAATTGAACTATTTTGTTTAAAGGTTAATTATTTTGCTGAAAATTTAACTATTTTGTTGAAGTCATCTTTTTTGGTCGAAAATTCAACTAATTTTTTAAAAATTCGACTATTTTTAGTTCAACTGGTTAAAAATTAGATTTTTTTTGGTTGAAAATTAGTTTTTTTACCGAAAATTTAACGATTTGATTTTTTCTTTTAAATTGATTTTTTTTTTTAGTTGAAGATTCGACTATTTGATTTGAAATTTAATTCCTTGATTGAAAATTAATTTTCTTGATAAAAATTTATCTTTTTTGGTTTAAAAGTCTAATGTTTTCAAAAACGTTCTACTTCCTAACTTGAAAGCTCAACTATTTTTTTTAAACTTCGTTTTTTTTTAGTTCAGCTGGTCAGAAATTCTATTTTTTGGTTGAAAATTAGTTTTTTAAACTGAAAATTAAACGAGTTGATTTCTGTTTTAACATTTATCTTTTTTAGTTAAAAATTCAACTATTTGGTTGTAAATTCATCTTTCTTGATTGAAAATAAATTTTCTTGATAAAAAATTCATCTTTTCGGTTTAAAAGTCAATATTTTCTAAAACATTCCACTTCTTAGCTTGAAAATTCTATTATTTTTTTAAAATTTGTCTAAATTATTGAAAATTTACTGTTCTCTAAAACATTCGACAATTTAGCTCGAAAATTTAACTATTTAATTATTAACAATTCCATTTTTGGTTGAAAACATGTCTTTTCTAGTTAAACTTTAACTATTTTGTTGAAACTTCATGTATTTTGTTAAAAAATCGTCTTTTGGCATAGAATTAATTTTCCGTGTTGAAAATTCAGCTATTTTGTAAAAAATTAAACCATTTTCTTTAAAGCTTAATTATTTTGCTGAAGATTCAACTATTTTATTGAAAATTCGCCCTTTTTAGTTAAACTGATTTAAACCCCGATTTTTTTTGTCCAAAATTATTTTTTTGAACTGAAAATTTAACGAATAAATTTTTTGTTTTAAATTTATCTTTTTTAATTCAAGATTCAACTATTTGGTAAAAATTTCAACTATTATGTTGAAAATTCATCCTTCTTGATTTAAAATTAATTTTGTTGATAAAAATTTACCTTTTTCGGCTTAAAAGTAAACTGTTCTCTAAAATATTCGACTTTTTAGCTTGAAATATCTTATTAATATCTTATTAAAAAATAATCTTTTTTTGTTCGACTGGCAGAAAATTCTTTTTTTTTTGTTTTAGAAAATTAATTCTTAAGCTGAAAATGTAATTATTTCATTTTTGTTTAAAACCTTATCTTTTCTAGTTGAAGTTCAACTAATTTGTTGAAAAATTGTTTTTAGATAGAAAATTAATTTTCCTTGTTGAGAATTTATCTATTTTGTACAAAATTAAACTATTTTCATGAAAATTTAATTATTTTTATGAAAATTCAACTATTTTGTTAAAAATTCGCCCTTTTTAAGTTAAATTGATTGAAAATGCGATTTTTTTGTTAAAAATTAGTTTTTTAACTAAAAATTTAATGCTTACATTTTTTCTTTGAAATATATATATATTTTAGTTGAAGATTCAACTCTTTGGTTCAAAAAATCGTTTTTTTTTGTTTAACTGGTTGAAAATTCGTTTTTTTTTTGTAGAAAATCAATTTTCATTATTGAAAATTCAGCTATTTTGTAAAAAAATAGAAGATTTTGGTTAAAATTTTTATTATTTTGCTGAAAATTTAACTATTTTTTTAAAGTCATCTTTTTTGGTCGAAGATTCAACTAATTTGTTAAAAATTTGACTATTTTTAGTTCAACTGGTTGGAAATTAGATTTTTTGGTTAAAAAATGTTTTTTTTTTAACTAAAAATTCAATGATTCCATTTTTCCTTTAAAATTGATATTTTTTAGTGGAAGATTCGACTATTTGGTTGAAAATTCAACTTTCTTGATTGAAAATTAATTATCTTCATAAAAATACATCTTTTTCGGTTTGAAAGTCATTTTTTTTTTTTTTTAAATTTCGACTTCTTAGCTTCGAAACTTAACTTTTTTTTTATCTTCGTCTTTTTTCAGTTCAACTGGTTAAAAATAAGACTTTTTTGTTGAAAATTAGTTCTTTAAACTGAAAATTGAACGATTTGATTTTTGTTTTAACATTTATTTTTTTAGTTAAAAATTCATCTGTTTTATAAAAAATTAAACTATTTTCTTGAAAGTTTAATTATTTTCGTGAAAATTCAACTTTTTTATTAAAAATTCGCCTTTTTTAGTTAAACTGATGAAAATTCTATTTTTGTGGATGAAAATTAGTTTTTTTGACTAAAAATTTAATGATTACATTTTTTCTTTAACATTTATATTTTTAAGTAGAAGATTTAACTATTTGGTTTGAAAAATCGTCTTTTTTTGTTCAGTTGGTTAAAAATTCGTTTTTTTTTTGTAGAAAATTAATTTTTCTTATTGAAAATTCAGCTATTTTGTATAAAAATAGAACATTTTGGTTAAAATTTTAATTATTTTGATAAAAATTCAACTATTTTTTTAGTCATCTTTTTTGACCGAAGATTCAACTAGTTTGTTAAAAATTCAACTATTTTTAGTTCAACTGGTTAGAAATTCGTTTTTTAATGATTTTATTTTTTTCTTTAAAATTTATTTTTTTTTTTTTTAGTTGAAAATTTATCTATTTGGTTGAAAATTCAACTTTCTTGATTGAAAATTAATCTTTTTTGCATTAGAAGTCAACTGTTTTCTAAAACATTTGACTTTTTAGCTTAAAAAATAAACTATTTTGTTAAAAATTTGTCTACTTCTGTATTGTAAAATGATCCATTTGGTTGAGGATTTAACAGTTTTGTTAAATCATCATTTGGTATGAAATTAACTTTCCTTGTTGAAAATTCAGCTATTTTGTGAGAAATTCAACTTTTTGTTGGAAGTTTAATTATTTGGCTGAAAATTCCACAATTTTGTTGAAGTCACCTTTTTGGTAGAAAATTCAACTAATTTGTCAAAAATTTGACTATTTTTAGTTCAGCTGGTTAAAAAATTGATTTTGTTCGTTGAAAATTATTTTTTTTAACTGAAAATTGAACGATTTGATTTCTGTTTCAACATTTATCTTTTTTAGTGTAATATTCAACTATTTGGTTGAAAATTTAACATTCTGGATTGAAAATAAATTTTTTTGATAGAAATTGATCTTTTTCGGTTTAAAAGTCAACTGTTCTCTAAAAAATTTGACTTTTTAGCTTGAAAATTTAACTATTTGGTGGAAAATCCGTCAACTTCTTTATTGAAATTGTATCTATTCAGTTGAGAATTCAACTATTTTGTAAAAAATTCGCCCTTTTTTAGTTAAAGTGATTAAAAATTTAATTTTTTTTTGTTAAAAACTAGTTTCTTCAACTGAAAATTTAATGAATAATTTTTTTTTCCAAAATTTATCTTTTTTAGTTAAAGATTCAACTATTTAGTTTAAAAAATCGTATTTTTTTTAATTAGTTAAAAATTCGTTTTTTTTTATTGAAAAATCATTCTTTAGCTTGAAAATTTAACTATTTTGTTAAAAATCCGTTTACTTCTATATTGAAATTGTATCTATTTGGTTGAAGATTCAACTATTTTGTTAAAAATTCGTCTTTATTTAGTTAAACTGGTTAAAAATTCGATTTTTTGCTCAAAATTTTTTAAACTAAAAATTTGCCAATTTCATTTCTCCTTTAAAATCGGTTTTTTTTGTAAGTTGAGGATTCAACTATTTGGTTAAAAAATCGTCTTTTTCCTGCTCAACTAGTTGAAAATACGTTGTTTTTTTTTGGTTGAAAAGTAATTTTTTAGCTGAAAATTCAACTATTCCAGTTTTGGTTGAAAACTTAACTTTTTCAGTTGAAAATTCAACTATTTTTTGAAAATTTATGTATTTTGTAGAAAAATCGTCTTTTGGTAGAAAATTTATTTTCCTGGTAGAAAATTAATTTTCCTGGTTAAAAATTCATCCATTTTGTAAAAAATTGAACAATATATTTTCTTGAAAGTTTAATTATTTTGCTGAAAATTCAACTATTTTCTTACAAAGTTGCCCTTTTTCAGTTAAACTGATTCAAAATTTGATTTTCTTTGTTGAAAATTAGTTTTTCTAACTAAAAATTAAACGAATTAATGTTTTCTTAAAAATGTATCTATTTTAGTTCAAGATTTAACTATTTGGTTTAAAATTCAACTATTTGGTTGAAAATTCAACTGTTTGGTTGAGGATCCAACTATTTCGTTAAAAAT
>JAUELO010026032.1:0-10865 GCA_032357855.1 Amphibolips quercusostensackenii
GTCGAATGTTAACATTTTGTCCCTTTGCACTTCGTAGCCCTTTTTTAATTATGATAGTGAACATTGGTTGGAAGGGATTCCTGGAGCCGTAAATAAGCCGAAAATTTCTGTGAAAGGGAAAATTTGACATAATCATTGTTTGACCGATTCCTTGAGTGGTGCTGCTGTCTTGGAGTAAAGCTGGCAGCACCACGCATATTAAAAAAAAATCAAGGGCCCAAAATTCGACAATGGTGTATTAAATGAGCCCTCAATAAGCCCCTAATTATAAAATAGGAGACATCGTGATTTGATGACATGGTGCTGTCAGGTTTACATAGCTTCAGTTTGGCGCCCCAAATGATACTTATTACTGTTTTTGGTAAATTAACGCTATGAAAAAAGGTGATCGCAAGTAACTTTAAAATTGTGACTTGTAGGAAAGCGTACAATTATGAAAAATAAATTTTTAATAAGGCTTTGAATAAATAATGTCTTGAAGTACGAAAAAATACCACGAAAGCAAAAGGTATTAGTTGTCGTCAAAGATTAATAAACAAAATCAAAGAAAAATTATATTTATATATATATATATATATACTTGATTTAGGAAAAATGTTTCCACAAAAGTACCGAAAAGTAGACTCAAGTTGCACTTTACGAAGCATATGATATCTTAGAATACACAGCATGGTTCCGTATCTCAATGTCATCGCCCGTGACCCGGTGAAGCTCGAGCATTGTTTAAATTTTACACCGAAATTGATCATATTTCATTTATCTTATTGAAAATTTATCGTATCTGTTATTTCCAGTTAAAGATAAATATTTAAAAACTTCATTTTTGACAAATATTCGAATTGAATTATATTTTTAATATTTCAATTTAATTTAATAAGTTCTATTCGACTAATGAGTTTTAAATACATACTTGAAATATAAAGCACATCATCTGTGAGTGTCTACTTATTTTCCCCACAAAATTTCCGGATTTGAATATAAAATCTCCCCTTACTGAAAGCACGAAAAAACGTATTTAACATGAGGTTTTTACCTGTGTAATTTAATACATTGTGATATACTGTTAGATTTAAATAAAATAACATTGTTATAATTAATAATGTTAAGTATAATATCTTTTGACGCTTTGGCAAACTATGTTGGCCCTTTTTAATTAATTATGCTTAAAAAAATTGTAATACATTACTTAAAAAATGTAATACCACTTCTATGTCTTAATTATCTGCACAGATTTAGTTAATATGACAGTGGTAATTTTTCATAAACATATATTTCTTCAAATATTTTTAATATTCTAATAGTTTAATGAATCTTAAATATAATTTTAAATGTCTCTGGCATTAGCGAATAATTAATGATTTTGTATTCAAAAGTAATTACAAGAAATTATTTTCAATCTTTTATGAAGGCAGATTGATTATAATTTTATATTGTTACAATATACTTAATGTAAAATTTCACTACATATTGAAATAAATAGTTTGTGTAATGTTAATGTTTTTTTTCAATTTCCTCTTAGAATTCAGAACGAAAATTATTTTAATCTTTCCCTTAAATCTCAGTAAAATTTTGCTTATTCTCGTGAATTTTGTCAAAATTCTTAAAACGCTTCTGAATTATTTTTTAAAATCTGCCAAAATCCCCTTTTTATATTGAATTTCTTGAAATCCCCTTACATTATTAATTTTCTTAAAAAAGACGAGTTTTAAAGAAATAAGTTGAATCATTCACCAAATAAGGTTATTTTTTATACAATTACATTTTTACCTAAAAAAAGATGAATTTTTTCTTAAACGGGACGAATTTTCAACAAAACAGTCAAATCTTCAACTAACACAAAATAATTTTAGAACAAAAAATTGCATTTTAACCAAAAAGGTGACATTTCTACAAAGAAAAGAATTTCATAAAATATATTAAAGTAACTCTTATTATCCCTAAAGTATTAAAAAATCTTTTAAAATAAAAAACGGTTCTTAAAATCTTTCATATTTCTGCGAAGTTTTTCAAAATATTTTTAAATCTTTTGAAATTTTCTTTATTAATTAATTTTATTTTATTTTTTTAATTTATAATGTCTCCAGGAATATTAAGAAAAGTGTTTTTTTTTCAAACTTTTCAAAATTTTTAAAAAGATTTGCAATTTTTTTCGTAATCTTGAAAAACTTACATTCGCTTTTGATTTTTTTTAAAGCATAGGTTTTAAATTATTTATTTATTTTTTTAAGACTTCTAAAGCTTGTAGATATCTTTCAAAAAGATTTGGATTCTTCCTCAAATTTAAAAAAAAATTGCATATACTTCCTAACCAATTAAAAGATATTTTTAAATAATTTGTATTTTTCCTAAATTTTTCATTAAATTGTGTATGATAAAAAAAATCGAATTCTTTTTTTATTTAATCTTGGAGAGCAGTCAAAATATTTTAGAAGGTTTTAAGACATACGCTAAAAATTAATTTTTCTAAATAAAAATCATTTTGATTTTTCCGAAATCTTTATAAAATTTATATGTTCACTTAAAAATTTTTAAAATTCTTAAGAATCCTTTAAACTTTTAAATAAAATTTTTTTAATCTACATTTTGTTTTAGATTCTTTAAAACCTTTTCAAGTCTTAAATTATTTTTGCATTTTTATAAAACTGTGAATATTTCTTAAAATTCGAGTTTTATATAAACTTTTGTGATCTTGAAAAGTTGAAACATTTCATTTTCAAATTTCCTACTTTCTTTCTCGAAATTTTTAACAATCTTAATCTTCTAGATACTTTTTCGACATATTGTGAGATCTTTTAATCTCCCAGTTAATTCCTTAAAAATAAAACTCCCAGGAATCTCATTGTCGTTATCGTTATTTTTTTTTTTTTTGTTACCGGTAGCGACAGTGTATTATAGTGTGGTAGCAAAATTTAAAGAAAAAAACTATTTTTGATTATTTAAAAATCATTTACAATTAAAATTGTCTCTTTCATCAATGAATTTTAGAAACATTAAAAAATAAGTCATATGATGAAATACAATTACTCCCAGAGAAATTTCAATTCACGAAATTAATGGTGCAGAAGATTCGTAATATTTATTAGTAGATAAGCGAACTGAAAAAATCGACTAGAACTTTTTAGGAAAAGGATAAATATTTAAATTTATTTGTTTTGTTATAAAAATTACTAAGAAACTTTACACTTTTCAAAACTTAAAATATGTTCCATGTTTTGTATTTATATTTCTTGTGGTTTTCTGGCTTTTGCGGTTTTTCCGGAGTTCCCAATTAGTAGACACCCTGATCTCTAAACAACATCAGACATTTGTTGATAAATATTATGCAAGAATAGTGATTATTATTTAATGTTATTTAGAGTCAACGTTTATAAATTTATTTTTAGTAAGAAAAAAGTATTCTTGAGTATCAAGTTAACAAGTTAAGTCCGCATTGTGATTGGTTTAAATAAATATTTTCAAATATAATCCTTAAATAGCAATGTACCATGACCAGATAAAAAATGTCAAGGAGAGACTTCAAATTGAGTTTTGAAATCCTTAATCATGAAATGTCAAACTCTACTCTTAATTTTTATCTTTTTTAACTCAATTTAGAAGTGTATGTGAATCTTAAATATTTAACAAATGGTGTCAATTAAATTCAGCAATTTTTTGTTCTAAATTTGTAGGTTTGAACAGGTTTGTACCAAGAAATTTTGCGTAGTTGCTCAAAAATAATTTTTAGGCGAAGTCGGCTAAAATTTCGACAATCTAAAGAATAGTGCTTGACTGAAATAATTTTAGAAATTATTTATTATTTAAGAAAAAAGTGCAAAATGACTAGGACTTAGAGTGGACAACCATTTAACGAACACCCACATAATGTGTTTTACATTATTGAAAAGAAGGTAAAATAAAAATAGAAATAAATAAACGTGAAAAATATGTAGACCAGTTTAATCAAATAGCGTTATTGTGTAACATTTTCTGCGTTATCTACAAATGAAAAAACATAAATTATTTACACATATATTCTTGGTGGAAGATAGCTTTTTAATTATTTACACAATTAATAATCATTCAATGATGCCCTTTCATAGGAAAGGTGGCGAACATTCTTTTTTTTAATAGCTCACACGAAAAATTTAGTAGTTAAATTTTCAACTAAAAACGATAAATTTTCAACCAAAAATAGAATTGTGAAATTTTTGTCTTAAGACCATACATTTTTAACCAAAAATGTAACAGTTAAACTCGTTGTTACAAAAATTTATTTTTAACCAAAGAACAAACATTTTTTTAACAAAATAGTTAAATTTTTAACTAAAGAGATGAATCTTAAACAAAAAAATATCAATTTTCAGAAAAGTATATAAACTTAAATCAAGTAGTTAGATTTTTAACCAAAAAAGATGTATTCCCAATGAAAAATGTAGTAGTCGAATTTTCAATTAAAAACGATAAATTTTAAATCTTAAAAATAGATAAGTTTTTAATCAAAAACGATAAATTTTTAAATAAAAATAAAACATTTGAATTTGCAATTTAAAAAGTTAATTTTCAGAACAAAAGAAAAATAATTTTTCAAGAAAATAGTTTAATCTTCAACCAAAAAAATTAGTTTTTAACAAATAAGATCAACTTTGAACCAAGTAGTTAAATTTTTAACTGAAAACCATTAATTTTAAACCAAAAATTTATTACTTAAATTTTTAGTTGAGAAAAATTAACTTTCAATTTTTAAAAATGAATGTTTAATAAAATAGTTAAATCTTCAATCAAATAGTAGAATTTTGAACTAAAACAGATTCATTCTGCCTCAAAAGTATAACAGTAAACTTTTTAATCAAAATCTATAAATTTTTAACGAAAAATGATCCAATTTTCTTATTGGTTTCTGTTAATGTACTTCATAGTTATGCGAGAAAATGAAAAAAGTGGAAGTTTCTTGAAAACAGGAGGAAAAAAGGAAGTCATTTGAAAAGGGGTAAAGATTGGAATAGCCCCATTTCAATTTTCCCATCACAAACTTTTTAGAAACATAGGTAATCAGATGCCGTTTCAATTAACAAGCTTTTATTTGGTCAATTGCGAAACTTTTACCTTTCCGGTATAAAAAGATAGGAAAGAGAGAAATAGGGGAATTAGTTGTACCGGATTTCAAAGGATTTTCATATATTTCACAGGATTCAAGAGATTTTGACATTTTCAAAGGAATTTTAAAGAAGTTAGTGTATTTTGCAAGATTCCGAGGAGTTAATTGAGATTTCAAAGAATTTTCTTAAAATATATGAGAATGGCAACTGGATAAGGAACAATAAGAAAAATATTTCTGAACTATATGAGTGCAAATGTAATTTAAATTATACAAATTTGTGGCTATTATTTACAATATTTAAAAAAGTTAGAAACATTTCTTCCAATTTTCTACATGGAAAATCAAAGTATTCGGAATCATTCATCGTATTCATGCCTACAGTTTATTAAGCTCTCATTTTGAAGAGAACTAATAATATAATTTTTTTATTAACTTTAATATCAGAATCATGTACTAAAAAATATCTGCCAAAAAATACGCCCTTGTTTAATAAAAAAGAGATAAAAAAAGTTAAAAATCGCGATTTTACAACATGAAAAATAAATTTGAAAAGCGAAAAAATGCCATCCGCATACCGGCATTTTAGAGAAGGTTATGTTTACCAGTTATTTTTATTTCCTCATTCTGATTTTTCTTCTTTGTAGGCATAAAAATATCACATATTTACAATCCATATGAAATTTGGAAACATTAAATGACTTGTATATTACGCTACTCGTAATAGTTTTTATCTTTAAAAAAACATGAGCCTATTTGCAGAGCAATTTAGGAAGCATATTCAAGTAATTTAAAAAAAAAGTGAATGTTGGATAAACTTTGAAATTTCTAGTATCATAATTTTTGCATAGCAAATAGAATATATTTTTTATATTGTATGATAATCACTTTTTATCCACAAAAGTACGGAAAAGTAGCCTTAGTTGCACTTTTCGGTGCATGCGATATCTTTGAATGCAGAATGGTTCCATATCTTAATGCTATCACTCGTGACCTAGTAAAGCTAGAACATTGGTTTAATTTTACGCCGAAATTAATACTATTTTATTTATCTCACTGAAAATTTGTCGTATCTCTTATTTCCAGTTGAAGATAAATATTTTAATATCTTATTTTTTAAAATGTGCCAATTAAATTATAATTTTATTAATCTAATTTAATTTAATAAATTCTATTCGACTAATAAGTTTCTAATATTTTGTATATGAATCACATCAGCTCCGGATGTCTACTAATTTTCGCACACCAAATTTACGTTTTTCCTTCTTTTAAATATAAAATCTCCTCTCACTAGAAGCACACATAAAACGCATTTAATATAAGGCTTTCCTTTAATTTTATGTATTGTGATACCTAATTATATTTAAAAAAATAATATTGCTCTAATTTATAATGGTGCGTATAATTGCTTTAGACATTTTGGCATACGATGATGGCTCTCTTCAATTAATAATTTTTTATTCAAAAGTAATTACGAAAAACTTTTTAGAATCTTTTATTATGGTAGATAAATTATAATTTTGTGTTTTCAGTTAAGTTAATGGGAAATTCAATAAGTATTATTATTAATAATTTGCATAATTATTTTGTGCAATAACTCTTCAATAAGTCATTTAAAAAAAGTTTTGGAATGTTTTTCAATATTTTCGCAAAATTTATTTTTTTAAATAAAAATCATTTGAAACTACTTATGATTCTTAAATCTCTTCTAAATTTTGTTTTGAAATCTTCAAAAGCCCACATTTTGTTTTAAATTTGTTTGAAAAAGACAAATTTCAACAAGTTAGTTGAATAAGTAACCAAAAAATAATATTTTTGAAACAGAGCAATTCCATGTCAAATCATCTGAAAAATTTAATCTATTGTTAGTAATCCTTATAAAAATTATAGTATATGTTCTCTTAGGTGTTAAAACAAAAACCCTGGAATGATTTTTGAAAAATTGAAAAAACTCGGGAGATATTCAAACTTAAAAATTTTGATATTTTTTTTTAACTCTTATAACTTTGGTGATTTCAATGCTATTAAGGTGTATTTTTTAATTATTCGTAATAAAATGCAGTTTTAAATAAATATTTTTTGTAAAAAAAATTTCAAAAACTTCTTGGATTTTTCAAAAACAAATTTTTAAACTGAATTTCTGACAAAAACCCACTTTTTTCTTTATTTTTTTCATATATTGCTTACAATGTCGTCTAAAAGCTCTGTAAATTTTAAAAAGGGATCCCTACTAGTTTTTTAAAAATAATCATGAACGTATGCCGTGGCATGGCGAGCCCAGTGCAAAGATCGCCCAAAAGTCTTAACTTGACGTTCGTGCATACGAGTAGAAATGCACGAACTTCAGAGTTTAGACTCTTTGGCGCTCTTTGCACTGGGCTCGTCATGTCACGGCATACGTTCTTAATTATATATCTAAAACGAATAGAGATATAATTCAAAAATTCACAGAACTTTCAGAGGACATGGTAAGCTATCTATAAAAAAAAGAAAATAGTGTTTTTTTTCAAAAATTTAGTTCAAAAATTTTGTTTGTGAAAAATCCAAGAAGGTTAAAAATTTTTTGTTTCAAAAAATTTTAAACTGCATTTTATTACAAATAATTTTTACAAAATACACCTTGATAGCATTAAAATCACTAAGGTTATGAGAGTTCAAAAGATAAGAAAAAAATTTTCAAGTTTGAATAGTCCCAAGTTTTTTGAATTTTTTGAAAATCATTTTAGGGTTTTTGTTTTAACACCTTAGAGAACAAATAATACAATTCTCATCAAGATTACTAACAACAGCTTTAATTTTCCAGATGATTTGACATGGGATTGCTCAACAGTTAGGTTTTCATCAATAAAAGATAAAAAAATCTTCCAAAGGGCACGAATTTTTAACAGACTAATTGAATCCTCAACTGAAACAGATTTATTTTTAAAAAAAAATTCATTTTCAACAAAAAATGTGAAATTCCTACTAAGAGAAGAATTTTCAAACATCTATTAAAGTGACTCGTACTATTCCTAAAATTTTGACAAATTTTTCAAAATCTTCATAAACTTACATATTCTGTTAATTTTTTCAAATAATTTTAAATTATTTTTGAATCTTTAAACAAGTTCTAAACCTCCTAAATATCTGTTAAAATTATTTGAATATTTCCTAAAATTTAGAAAAAATTCTGCGTATTCTTGCAAACCTTTCAAATATCTTTCAAAATGACTCCTATATTTCCTAATTTTTTAAAAATTTTGCCTGATTGAAAAAACTATCTTTAAAAGCTTTAGAATTTTTTCTGACACAGAAATAATCTTATAAATATCAAGCAAAATTGTTTACCCTAATGAAAACTTTCAAAATTCTTAAAAGCTTTTCAGCTTTCACGTTCGAGGAGGATAAGTATCAACTTGAGTGCTGAAAAAGTATATTTTAGTTTTCAAGCTTTCTTGCTTTCTAAATCAAAATTGGTGAAATTGAAGTAATTACTAGTGCAATTTTTCAGATTCCATTAAGAAAAAGTGAACCACTAAAGATTGTTAGAAAATTACTAATTTGAGTAGTCGAGATATTCCCCAATTACATAAAAACTTAATAACTATTCAGAACTGTATAAAATAATAAAAAAAGGTATAAACATGAGAAACAACCAAAAATAAAAAAGTTAAATGAAATGACTCGATGGTATTCTTTTCTTGTTTCTATTAAAATAATAAGGAGCTCATATTGTGACATTGTAAAATGACCTAGTCTGTTATCGTTTCCAAAATAGTGCCTTATAATTGCCTGAGTAAAGTTAAGAAAAATAAGAATTGTTGTTAATCGTAAAAAATATAATGAATCAATATGGATTAGCAGAAAATTAATAATTCGCTTCGTTAAGATATTTGCCAATTCAGTGATGGAAAGCAACTAATTGCTCGGTGTAAAGAAACAAGTTTTCTAAAGAATAGATATAATAATTTAAAGATGTTATAAAAATGGAAAACGCAAAAAGCAAAAAATTTTATTGAAGTTAAGCAGTGGAGTTATACTCTTAAATCTATTAAAATAATATGAAGGTTATAGTGTGAATTTATAAACCTGACGTGTTCTGTCCTAATTTAAGAACATTGCCTTCACATTGTTTGAACCAAGTTAAGAAAAATTAGAATTTTTCAGAATCTTTGTATGACACAGGATCAATGACCTCCAAACTAACTGTACACATTCTGGGTCTTCATGCACTACTTTTTAACAGAGTTCTGTTTTGATTTTCAATATTTTTTTTTTACTTTTCTTATTTTTCATAGGAAATTGGTACTATTTAGCGAACTTTTTAAAAATTATTTGCCTTGAATCAGCATCAGCCTGAATATGTATGAAATTGAGTGCCTAAAAAAGCTTATTTTAATTGCATAGCTGTTTGTTTTGTACAAAAGATACTTTAAGGTCTCTCCAAACCAAAATTTGTAGAATTTAACTGATTACTAGTGGAAGTTTACAGATTCGATTAGCGTGAAGTAAGACACTAAAAGATTAGTAGAAAATTAAAAATTCGATTATGACGCGAGAGTGTGACATTTTTGACTCTATTGACACAATAAGAAGGTCTTCTGATTGTTTGAACAAAGTTAAGAAATTTTTTTTTTTGCACAATTTTAAAATGACGAAGGACCAATGTGCTTTAAATTGAAAATACACATTTATGATCTTCATGCACTACTTTTCAACAAAGTATTGTATACGATTATAAAATTTTATTTCGGTGTTAAATTTTCCTAAGCTTCCAAAGAAAATCACAATTATTTAGCAAATTTTGTAAAAATCATTTGTCGTGAATAAGAAAGAATTAGAGTATCGGAAGAAGTTTATTTTTTAGACTTTTTCACGCAAAAGATAATTTATTGCCCCTCTGAATAAAAATTGTTCAAACTTAACTAATGACTATTGAAATTTTATGTATTCGATAAGTGAAAAATGGTCAACTAAATATTGTAAAAAATTACTAATTTGATTAGTGAAGATATGTTATAGTTCAATACTGAAGAGCACTTAATTTCTTTGTAAAAATGTATAAACTTATTTGTTGAGGACTGTATATAGCTATTAAAAAAAGTTTTAAAAAATATAAAAACCGAAAAACAGGAAAATTTAATAAAATAACGCGATGGTGTATCATTTTGAACTCTATTAAAATAACAAAAAGGC
Source organism: Amphibolips quercusostensackenii (assembly GCA_032357855.1). NCBI lineage: Eukaryota > Metazoa > Arthropoda > Insecta > Hymenoptera > Cynipidae > Amphibolips > Amphibolips quercusostensackenii. The sequence goes on from JAUELO010026032.1 coordinate 10,250, forward strand.
CGTATTCTGACATTGTGAACGTGACCTCGTTTGGTTTTATTTTCAAAATGTTGCCTTCTGGTTGCTAAAACAAGCTAGCAAAGACATTTGCATTTATTAGTTATGAAGTCAGCGACTATTTTCCTGAGATTGAAGGTAAAAAGACGAATTTTTTAGAAGAAAGTTAAATTTTCAGCAAAAAAGTTGACTTTTACCAAAGAAAGAAGAATTTTCTACCATAAAAGATGAATTTTTAATCCAAAAGGACGAATTTTCATGAAAACAGTTAAACTATCCAGTAAAAATAATAACTATAACAACATAATTGAATTTTCAAAACAATAATTAAATTTTTTGTCCAAAAATATGAATTCTCAACAAAATACATGCATCTTCTAACAGATAGATGAATTTTCAAGTTATAAAGAAAAAATTTTCCCGAAAAAAATTGAAGGGTTTAATTTTTAGAGAAACAAAAGTAATTTTCAGCCAAAAAAAAACAAATTTTCAACAAAATAGTTGAATTTTCAAACCAAAGATTCAAATCTTACAATTAAAAAAAATGTTAACAGAGTAGTTTAAGTTTCTACCAAGTAGTTGGGTTTTTACCAAAAAAAGACACATTTTGCTTCCTCAT
>JAUELO010026039.1:0-10864 GCA_032357855.1 Amphibolips quercusostensackenii
ATGGCATCTTCCTCAGAATACCTTTGGTGATAGGCAACGAGGGTATACAATAACTTTTTTGATAAGTATCTCATTGATTTATAAAAACTAAATATATGCATACCTTATTTGGCAACATTATTTTTAAAGAACAAATAAGTGCCAGGGAAAAAACATTTAAGAATATTATATTATAAACACGCATCAATGTACACATTAAAAATGATTATAACAATATGAAAAAAGTATAAATGAAATCATATTAGTGAAATCATTTTATAATAAATATCAAAACGATATTTAAAGATATAACATGAAAATACAATAACGAGTATTCATTAAAAATTTTTCAATGAGTATAACCTGAAAACATGTAAAAATAAATTGAGGAAAAAGATTATAGTTCCCAGATCTAAGTTTGTGAGAAGATTATGAACCAATCCATTTAGAGTCATAACATTAGCCAAAACAGAAAAAGAAACAATCCAAAGAAGTTTAAGAAATTTTTTATTTTTTATTATTTTGTATTTTTATTGTATCCTCAAAAAATTGCCAATGTTTAAAGAACATTTTTCATACACAAAAAATTTGAAATTTAAAAATAAATTCAAAAAATTGAAATGAAAAAGAATTCTTTAATTTAATTGCGGTAAGCATGATGAAGCCTCAATTGAAAAAACTCTTAACATATTCATCAGAAAACCCTAAGATCAAAACAAAAGCAATTGTTTAGTGTCTCTATTAAAATATTTTATTTTAAGGTCAAATGGAAATCTTTTTACATTCTCATCCTACAATGAGAAGGTATTAAATTTGTGTAAAATTTGACCCCCACCCCCGTTTTTGTAAAATGTCCACGTTTTGAAATCCTCTGAATTCGAAAAACAGGTTTTCACGAATGCATCTGTCTGTATGTATGTATGTCTGTATGTCTGTGTGTCTGTAGGTCTGTATATTTTTTGCTTGTTAGCACGATAACTTTCGAAATAATTGACATATTGGATTGGGCTTTGATATTCTTTTGATATTCTCCTTCAGTGTCGGAAAATGAAAGTCTAGTTCGTTAACCAGTCATTTTGGATGAAGATTAAAAAAGTGAGTGCATTTTCAAAATTTTTGAAACCACTTTTTTCAAGACTTAAAAATTCTATGTGCGATTAATAGTAGTACTCAAAAAGTCAAACAATTTTTTCTTATGACTTTTTCTGATAAAAAAAAATTACAAAAGTTATAGCATTTTTTAAATAAAAAAAATAAAAAAAGAAAATAAACATTTTAAGCCAAAAAACGCACGATATGAAAAAATGTAAAGGATAAATAAACGTTGCATCTTGAACACCCTGCAAGAATATCACAACCAATTTTGAAATTTTCTTGAAAAATCAAAAATTAAAATTTTGACTGCACAAAAAATAATGAAAAATCAAAAATTCCATTTTGCGGTTAAACTACACAGGATTTTGTTAGGTCTTTCTGTATGTATAGATGTATGTATGTCTGTATGTGTGCCTGTAGATTTTCAGATTGTAAGCACGATAACTTTCGAAATCATTGAAATATTGGATTGGCCTTTGGTACACTCTTTAAGCGTCTTAAATTGAAGATCAAGTTCGTTAGCTAGCTATTTTGGATGAAAATTCAAAAAGTGAGCGCATTTCAAAAATTTTTGAAACCACCTTTTTTAAGATTTAAAAATTCTATATGCGAATAATAGTAGTACTCAAAAAGTCGACCAATTTATCCTCACGACTTTTTCTGATAAAAAAAATTATGGGAGTCATAGCCTTTACGAAATTCTAAAAAACAAACGAAAAATTAAAATTTTTAGCCGAACAATGCACGATATAAAAAAATTTCAAAGCAAGAAAAACGTTGAATTTTGAACATACTACAAGAATATCACAACAAATTTTAGAATTTTTTTGAAAAATTGGAAATTCAAATTTTGACCGCACAAAAATAATGAAAAATCAAAAATTTTATTTTGTGGTTAAACTATACGTGATGTAAAAAAAGATAAATTGCCAAAAATTGTGTTTCAAAAAAATATCTATAAATTTGTTAAGAATAACTTTTTAACAGGATGCGTGTTTTTTTTTGGTTAAAAATTGAACTATTTTGTTGAAAAGTTGTTACATTTCCATCCTGTAATGAGAAGGTATTAAATTTGTGTAAAATTTGACCCCTCCTCCCCATTGTTTTTGTCCAATGTCCACGTTTTGAGACTTTCTGTACCCGAAAAACAGGTTTTAGCAAATATGTCTGTCAGTCTTTCTGTCTGTATAAATGTACGTATGTCTGCATGTGTGTCTGTAGATTTTTAGTTTGTAAGCACGATAACATTCGAAATAATTGACATATTGGATAAGGCTTTAATATAATCTTTAAGTGTCCGAAAATGAAAGTCTAATTCATTAGCCCGACAATTTGGATACAAATTCAAAAAGTGAGCGCATTTTCAAAAATTTTGAAACAACTTTTTTGAAGATTTAAAAATTCTATGTACAATTAATAGTAGTACTCAAATAGTCGAACAATTTATCCTTACGACTTTTTTTGGTAAAAAAAATCATCGGAGTCATAGCATGCAAAAAATTCTAAAAATCAAATGAAAATTAACATTTTCAGCCAAACAACGCACGATATGAAAAAATGGCGTGAGTAGAAAAACTCACTTTTTAAAAGAGATGAAAAAAATAAAATAATAGCCAAAAACTTTAAATATCTTAATTGTTGATTTAGGTTCTATTTTAAAATATAATTTTAAACTTTAAAGATTTTAAAATTTGTCAAAAAAGAATCCTTAAGATATTAAAATATTTTTTTTTTGTTTTGCAGGATTTAAAAATTTTTTTGGGAAACTTTGAATCCTTCCAAAAGATATTTCGAAGCTCAAGAAATTAAAAAAAAAACAATTCGAACATTTAAACAAATTTCAACCAATTTTAAACAAAGTGTAAGTTTTTAAAAACTTTGAAATCAAATTTCGAATTTTTTTATATTTTTTAAGAGTTTAGAGATGACACAAAGTTCTTTCTTGATATTGTGGGCTAAAGTGTAATTGATTTTTCATTTTCAAAATCAATAGAAAAAAAAATATTTTAAACTTAAAGATATTTTAAACAATTTTGTGTATAATTTGACCCCCTTTCTCCCTGTTTTTGTCAAACGTCCACGTTTTGAGGCTTCCTAAACCCAAAAAACAGGTTTTTGCGAATTTATCTGTCTGTCTGTTGTGTGTATGTGTGTAGATTTTTAGTCTCTTAGCACGATAACTTTCGTAAGAAGTGAGACATTGCATTGGGCTTTAGTATGCTCTTCAAGTGTCCTGAAATGAAGGTCTAATTCGTTAGTCAGCCATTTTGAATGAAAATTTCAAGAGTAAGAGCATTTTCAAAATCTTTGAAAACACTTTTTTCAAAATTTAAAAATTCTATGTACGATTATTAGTAGCACTTAAAAAGGCTAACAATTTTTCTGAATGACTTTTTTTTATTAAAAAAAGGTTACCGGAGTTTTAGCGTTTACAAAATTCTAGAGAACAAACAAAAATGAACATTTTAAGACAAACAACGCACGGTATAAAAAAATGTCAAAAGAAGAAAAACGTTGCATTTTGAGCACCCTACGAGACTATCATAACAACTTTTCGAATTTTCTTAAAAAATTAAAAATTGAAATTTTGACCGCACAAAAAATAATCAAAAATTCCATTTTGCAGTTGAACTATACAGGATCCAAAAAAAATGATAATATAAAAATTATGTATTCACAAAATATCCACAAATTTGTTGCGGGTCACTTTTTTGTTAGGAAACGTAGTTTTTGTTTTATTTGTAAAAGACTGCTTTGAAAAGAGAAAAATTAAATTTTTAGACAAGCGACGCAAGATACAAAAAAATAAATACTATAACATTTATTTACTCAGAAAAGAGATTGAAATTTGTTTTTAATTATTTTTTGATAGAATGCGTAGTTTAGGTTTTAATCGTGAAAAATAACATTAACAATGAAACAATTAAATTTTTGGAAAAACGACGCAAGGCACGAAAAAAATGAATCAACAAAAAGTGTGCATTCACAAAAGATCGAAAAATTTGTGAGCGATCACGTTTTGATAAGATGCGTGATTTTTTTTTTGGTGAGAATTAAACTATCTTGTTAAAAATTTGTCTTTTTTGGTGGAATTCAGATGTTTTTAGATTAAAATTTTAATATTTTTTGGTTGGAATATCAACTATTATATTTTCTTTGCGAATTCATCTTTTTTGTTTGAAACTTCAACTACTTAGGAGAAAGTGAAACTGCTTTGTTGAAAATTAATCTTTTTGGTTGATAATTCATCATTTTCTTGGAAAATCCTCTTTCTTTAATTTAACCATTTTGTTCAAATTTTTTTTGGTGAGAATTAATGTTTTTAACTGAAAACTTAATTATTCAATTTTTGGTTCAAAATTTATTTTCTTCAGTTTAAACTTTCATTATTTGTTTGAATATTCCTTTATTTTGTTGAAAATAAAATTAAATTTAAAATCAAATACAAATTTAGTAATTTGTATATGAAATACATATAACACGGAAAACAAAGCGCACGATCAATGTACTTCGAGCGCGAATCGCGACAATCAAATCGCGTGCGGTAAGCGGCACTTTTTTCAATTTTTTTGTTTCTATTATAGGGTATACAAAACCGAGCGTGAAGAGCGAGGTTTAAATTATTTTGGAATCAAATATTGAGCGCGAAGCGCAAGTGTCCGGATAAGAATGTATTCCTTAAGGTTGATAGAACCTTAAGTAAATTAGTTCTCTTCTTCATTTTAAACTAAAGTAATTAAACCAAAAGCATGTAACAGCGATAAAGCTTACAAAGCGAGCATTAGCCCTAGAGTAAAAACAAATTAAACAATTACTTTGATCGTAAATGTTTTGACAATTATATTATATTATCAAGTAAACTTCTTCCTTTTATCTAAGATGAGCACAAAGTGCGAAAACTGAAATCAGCGGAGTGCGAGGCAAGAAGAATCCGAGCGCGAAGCGCGAGAAACAATAGTCGCGCGCCCTATTGTTTTTATAGCTTAGAAATTAACAAAAAATGCATTAAGTTCATTATAAACAAGTAAGTTAGTGAAAATGCTTTCACCGGAATTAGCAGTGATTCGTGTATTGATTTGCATTTAATTCGAACAATTTATAGACAAAAACCGTTTTTTTATTGAATTTATAAAATATAATAAACAAATTTTATAAACAATTATCCATATCAAGTAGTTATGTTGAAATAAATCAAGTTTTTACTATTGAATCGGCAAAAAATTTACAAAATGTCACAAAATTATCATATTTATTTATCCAGTAACCACTAACTTGGTTTTTTCAACGTAATCAGGTGTAAATGAATAATTTTTTAACTTATAGGGAGCTTATATGACAATCAGCAATGTTCATTGTTGAAAAAATTGTTTAAACAAATTTTTATCATCTGAGGCATTTTTTAGGGAAAAAAATGCGTTTCTTCAGGGTATTAGCAGATTGCTATTTACTAATGGCTCTGTGCTATCTGTCGGTCCACTATGTTTATTGCCAATAATAATTTTATAGAAAAATTTTTGTCCTTGCGTATTTTTGCAAAGAAAAAATTTCGTGTTTCTTAGGGATATTTTTAATTAATGTAACTGTCAACAGCTGGTTATATTTTAAAAAACCCAGTTTCACATTAAGAAATAGACGAATAATGTATTCGTTAATTGATTTTGTTTAAAGAATTATCAATTGTGATCGACCAATAGCACAGAGCCATTACTACCTAACAGTCCGCTAATACCCTTAAGAAACGCAATTTTTCTTTAAAAATGCCTCAGATGATAAAACTTTTTAAAAACAATTGTTTTTAACAATGAAAATTGTTGATTCTCATACAAGCTCCATGAAAGCTGAAAAATTAGTCACTTACACTTCATTACTTTGAATAAACCAAGTTTTTATTTCTAAAAATAGACAAACAGTGCATTTATTAATTAAATTTGTTTAAACAATCGTCAGTGGTTATTGGATGAATAAATATGATAATTTTGTGACATTTTCTTATGATTGTTGGCTGATTCAATAGAAAAAGCTTGATTTATTCTAACATAACTACCTGCTATGGATAACTGTCTAAAGGTTTGCTTATAAAATAAAATTTTTTTTATTATATTTCATGAATTCAATTAAAAAACGGCTTTTATCTATAAATTTTTCAAATTCAGTGCAAATCATTTAACGAATCACTGCCGATTCCGATGTATGCATTTTCAATCACTTATTTGTTTGTAACACATTCAATAAATTTGTACACAATTTCTTAGCTATGAGACAACTTTTCTAGATAGTTGCTCAATTGATTCTAGGTATTTTGGATTTAATCCAAGCAGTTTTTGAAAATAGATACACAGGTAGCATCGATTTAAAAACAAACACTTAAATTGGATTGAAATTGTGGCCGGTAGTCTGATTTGTCCAGACACACCTTTTTTGCCCCACTGTGTGACACCTCCTTGAAACGATTGATTTCCGTGAAACTAATCTTGTAAATCCCTTAAAAAATTGTGGAAATCCTTGACATCACCTAAAATCTTCAAAATCACATAAAAATCTCTTCTGTCCTTTAAAATATGAGAAAATACCTTGAAATCTCTTAAAATCTGTACATGATCTCTTAAAACCTCTTTAGAACGATTGAGCTTCATGGAAATCCATAAAAATGCTTTGAAGTCTCTAAAAATTTGTACATAATTGCTTAAAACCTCTTTATAACGATTCAGCTCCATGGAAATATTGTAAAACTCTTCAAAAGCTGTAAAAATCCTTGAAATCGCTTGAAATCTTCAAAATCACTAAAAATTCTCTTATAATTCTAAAAAAAACGCTAAATATTTTGAAATTTCTACAAATCTGTGCATATTCTCCTAAAACTTCTTTAAAACGATTGAGCTTGATAGTGAACAGCAAAACCCCTTAAAAAACTGTGAAAATACTTGAAATAGCTTTAAGCAATTCAAAATGTCATAAAAATCCCCTATTGAAAATCTGTGGACATCCCTTGAAATCTCCACAAATCTGTACATAATCTCTTGAAACCTCTTAAGAACAATTAAACTACATGGAAATCCCGTGAAACCCTTGAGAAATAAGGTTAGTTACACAAGCTCCCCCCACTCTTACTTTTTGAGTTTTTTATAGCTCAGTGAATTGCGCCGCAAATGCGCTCATATGCGACACCAATAAAAAAGTTTGTGCCGCAAAATTCTAGGAGTTATAGCATGTGGTACGTGCACAACCAAGAAAAAATTTTGCGCCACATTCATAACTGAGTTATTAGCGATCAAAATGGGGGGGCTGACGCGATTTTTCTAAAATAAAAACATTTTCTTAAATTCACTATAGCTATCCACCATAATTTCAAATGCGCTCAAATATGCCACCACTAAAAAAATTTGCGCTAGCTAATTAACAAAGATAGCATTGGGGGGTGGGGGCGGGCGTGTGACGCAAGAGTTTAATCTTTGACAGTTATATGAAACTTAAAATAACGGATATGGAGTCATTCGTCTTTGAATGCGCCCATACGCACCACGAAAATTTTTTGCAGACCTTAAAAACTGTGCACGATACGAACGTTTTAACACTACGAAGTGATAAACAAATGATGACTAACAAAATAAAAAGTTTTTAATCCTTAGTGGTGAAGCGACTGTCGTATGGGATTTCAAATGCACTCATATGCGCTGCAAAATTTTTTTCGATATCTTAAAAATTGCGCAAGATATGGAGGTCATAACATTATGCAAAGTGATGACCAACAAAATAAAAAATTTTAATTATCAGTGATGGAAGGATTGTCGTATAGGGTTTTAATTGCGCTCATATGCGGTACTCTCAAAATTAGGAAAAAACTATAATCAACCCTCTTATTACCACTTGCCAACGATCCACCCCACGTTGATATCATCAAATGACCATATTGGCAATATTTAAGTTGATAAAGAGTTTTTCAGATAGGGGAAAAAATAGTATTATGCCGAGACCAAAAATTTTTTATCGCTGACCAAAAACCAAGCTTTTAAGAAGAGTACAAATAACCCAACTATAGAGAACGACAGTAGGGTACAAATGTAAATATTATCTGTTTCCACTCAACTATTGAAAAAATTAAATACTTAGAATATTAAATACTTTTGAATTCTTTAAATAGGTAATAAGCTGCACAAGCTTCGTTTTGCGAACAGAAATTATCTTTTTTATTACAGAATGGCATTTTACAGTTTAAAATATAACAATATCTTTTTGAGAAAGAAATTATGTTGCAACATGATCGCCCACTAAGCAAAGATTTAATATTATAATGTCTAAATTTTAATTACTGAAAGAACTACAAATGTAAAGAATTGTTTTTTTTATACTAACAACCGCAAAAAGATTTTAATATGTTTACTGGTTTTTGAATTATCATAACAAATATGCAAGAGTGCTCAAGACGAAAAGCGGTCGATCAATTGATAACTGCTTGACGAACAGTTGTCAAAACCATTCTCATGATTTCATTTTTAAGGTCTTTAAACACTTCCAATTTATAATTCAATTTTGTGCATAACGTGATGAAAGCAAACATAGTGGCTACTGATTAAAATAGTTAATTGTTAATGAATAATTAGTTACATTAGTTAATCGGTAAACACAATTTACTTCAACAAATTTTTCTGCATATCAATTTGTGGTAGAAAAAATATGACAATAATAAATATTTAATTATAATAAGGAAAAAGCTTATAACCGACGTGATTTATCATCAGAATGGCATTAGTAGGGAAAATTTTTCATAATTTGAAAATATATAAACAAATTATAAAGTTATGAATCAGTTCGCAACTTATTAAGCTAATTTATAAGAAGAAGATAATTTTTTTTAAATTAAAATTTTCAATTTTTCAATCAGTTATACCAAAAATATAAATTACGAATAAACGAATAGAACCCCTCGATTCCATGCGAGAAATTACATAGAGTCCTTATGTAGGTAAACCATTTTTGTCTTAGCCTATTCCTACTTGTTATGCAGTATGAATAAACAGTTACGCATTTTCGAAATACTTTTAATTATTAATAATATATTATTGAAGTTATCTACATATAGTACTGGACTGCTCATTCTGTCATACAGAAGTTCACCGAGGAACAGAAATAACAAGAAAATCGTAGGATCTTAGATCCCGGAAGAAATCCTATCCGGAAAGCCCTTTCGATCTTTTATATTGCAATTAGATTTATTTGGTGATCATGCGGGTTGATCGATGAGAAGCGTTAATAGAAGGGATGATTATGGTTTTTTGTAAATTTTGAAAGTTGCGCATATGAGCGTATTTAAAATTCTATCCGAAGTGCCCTTTATCAACTTTGATACTGCAAATATAGTTATTTGGTAATATCAACGTGGAATGAATTGATGAGAAGTGAAAATGAAAGAGTTTATTATAGTTCTTTCTCAATTTTAAAAGTCACGCATATAAGCGAATTTAAAACCCTAAACGACAGTCCCTTCATCACTGCGCATTAAAAACTTTTAATTTTTTTTGGTCATCACTTTGCGAAATGTTATGACGTCCATATCTTGGTAAATTTTCAAGATATGCAGAAAATTTTGATGGCACATATGAGAGCATTTGTAGCCCTATACAAGAGACTTTTCATCATTGCGGAATAAAAATTTTTTATTTTGTTGGTCATTACTTTGCGAAATTTTATGACCTCTATATCTTAGGCAATTTTTAAGATATTCAGAAAAAATTAATGGCGAATATAAGCGCATTTGAAATCCCATGCGACAGTCCCTTAATCACTGCGAACCAAATACTTTTGAATTTGTTGTTCATCACTTTGAAAAACGTTGTGACGTCCATATCTTGGTCAATTTTACAGATATTTAGAAAATTAGTATGGCGTATATGAGCGTATTTGAAACCCCATCGACAGTTTCTTTATTACTGCGGATCAAACACTTTTTATTTTGTTGGTCATAACTTTTCAAAATGTTATGACGTCCATATCTTAGGTAATTTGCAAGAAATTTAGAAAATTGTTTTGGCGCATATAAGCGCATTTGAAACCCTATACGACAGTCCTTTCATCAGTGCGAATTAAAAACTTTTTATTATGTTGGTCATTACATGGTCATCACTTTGTAAAGTGTTATGACCTCCATATCTTAGGAAATTTTCAAGATATTCAGAAAATTTTGGTAGCGCATATTAGCGCAGTTGAAACCCCAAATGATAATCCCTTTACTACTGCAAAATATGAACTTTCTATTTTGTTAGTCGCCACTTGATAATCACTTTGTACAGTGTTATGACGTCCATATCTTGGGCAATTTTTTAAATATTCAGAACATTTTTATGGCGTATATGAGTGCATTCAAAACCCCACACGCCAGTTCCTTCATCACTGAGAATTGAAACTTTTTATTCTGTCCGTTATTTTGAATTTCATATAGCTGTCAAAGATTTAACACCTGCGTTACACTGCACCCCCCTCCCCCAATGCTATGTTTGTTAACCCTCCGTTTGGCACATGAAACTAGCGAGACCTTCTGCGATTTGAATTGCTTTTTTAGTATATTTCTGATTGAGCTAGCAATTTTACACTTCATGACTTTTCCTAAAATTGCATTAGCTATCATTAAAAAAAAAAATTAAAAGGATACATGCTATACAAGGATAATTCTAAGGATATTTATTTTAATATACTTAGATTGAGCACATGTGGTCTGGCCAGACCCCTATATATTTTATATGGGAAGGCAAGAATCACAATGCATTTTGAACATTTTTTCGCTTTTTCTAGTTCCTTT
>JAUELO010026062.1:0-10864 GCA_032357855.1 Amphibolips quercusostensackenii
ATTTAAGTACTGTATATAGTTAATTAAACGATATAAAAATCCTCAGATCGATGTTGCTTTTTACTACTACAATTTCAAATTGCATTTAACAGGGCTTTATTTAAATACATTTCAGTTTTTTGGATTTGATATTTTCGTATTTTTTGTATGAACTACCAATTTTTTGCGTTTGCATGATATTGATACTTTTTAATAACATAATGAAAACTATCCTACAATAGATAATGATCCTACAGTAGATGATCGATAGTTTAAAATGCCAGTGGGAGTCAAGTAATTAATTAAATTAAATTAGTAGTTAAAACTCTGTATGTGTTAATGAATTTCAATTTAAAATAATTATTATAAGCATAGTTGTGCTTTTAATTAACGATAATCCACTGAAGGTTCATTATCTGCTGTAGGGTGGTCTTCCCTATTTATCATCTTTAAAATTTCTATGATATGAATTCTAAATCATCGCTTTATTGCGCAATTATTGGGTTTGATTTTTTTACTCGTACATTGGTAAATTCAACAAGAAAGCAAATAAATTTATGCTAAGTAAGAGAGCACATGACTAGCTGTATGAAATGTAGATAACATTAGATTTTACACAAGACAAACACAACTTTTACTTATCGCCACGATTTAGTCTCAAGGAGGCCTTGGCATTGGTTTTCAAATTTGTTGGGCTTCAATAAATATGAAACAAAATACCAAAATACAAATATGTATAAATTCTAAAATAGTTGAATTTTTTAGATTCCAATCAAAACAAAAGTTTTTTCGTATCAAAAGTCTAGATTCGAATATATTATTTTGAAAGTGCTTAATTTTTAGAGGTATTCTATTTTAAGTTTTATAATGCTGTGCCTTTGAATTTAAATAATAAAAATATCAGGAAAAGTTGGAACTAGAAGTTTTCAGAATAGATTCGACTCAATACAAAATTGAGAAAAATGTTTATCAAGCTCAAGCCTCAAATATAAGAAGATTTTAGAACTGGGCATTGAAAATTGAATAATTTTTTTTTTAATGTTCCTCAATATTTAACATCAAACAAAAAAGCTTTTTCTACAAAATAGTTGTGTCACAAAAATTTTGAAAGCATTGTTGTCGCTTTTTCTTAATGTCGATTGGGTAATTTGAAAATCTTGAATAAAGGAATCTTACCTAATTCACACACATAATTAGGAAGTCAGTTTCAATTGAAGGGCAATGACAATGAATAATACAATTATGTACATAATAAAACTGACAAAAATTTATAAAATAATACAAAATTTTGTCATTTTATCTTCAGTTAAAATAACTCATTTGCAACCAAGAAAAAAAGAATTTTCAACAAAATAGTTACATTTCTAACTAAACTGATGAATCTTTGATAAAAAAATAAATCCTTAACAAAAAGTGTAATATTTGATATTTCCACTCAAAAATATTTTAATTTTCAACAAAAAAAACTGATAAATTTGAAAAAATAAGAATTTCTAACAAGTAAGTTAAATTTTTATCCAAGAAAGATTTTTTAATAAATAAAGATAAAACACATTTTCAAGAATGTTGAGTTTTGACGACACAAAGACGAATTAAAAACAGAAGTTGAATATACAACCTGAAAATATGCATTTTTTATCAAAATAATTAAATTTTCAACTAAATCAACAATATGAGTGAGTTTTTAACTGTTAAAAATTAATTTTAACTAAAAAATAGACTAGTTTACTTTTCAGTTAGTGAAATAAGTTTTCAACCAAACAAAATGCATTTTAAACGAAATAGTTAAATATTCAAGCAAACAGATAAATTCCTAACTAAGTATTTTAATTTTTAATGGAATTTTCAACCTAATAGTAAAATTTTCAAACAAAAAGGTTGACTTTCTACCAAAAACAAAAAATTTTAACTGAAAAAGATTGATTATTAACAAAAAAAATAATGATTTAATTTTCAGTTGGAATAATGAGTTTTTAAGCAATTAAAATGAATCAGCAAAACAGTTAAATCTGTAACCAAGAAAACGAATGTTTTACCAAAAATATGTGAGATAAGAAAAATCGGCAAAAAATAGAATAGTTAAATTTTTATATAAATAATTAATTTTCAATTTTAAAAAACTGTTTTTTTACCAAAAAAATTGAATTTCAACCAAAAAACATCAATTTCCTACTAAAAAAGAATAATTTTTAATAAAATACGTAAACTTTTGGTGAAATATTTAAATTTGAAATATAATTTTTAAATCAATAGCTTAAATTTTTATCCAAACAAGATTAATTACTCACCAAAAAGATAAATATTCTACCACAGAAGACAAAGTTTCAACAGAATACAGAAATTTTCAAACAAACAGTTGAATCTTCAACTGAAGAATACTGATCTTCAACCAGACATGAAATGAAAAAATTAATTTTCAACTTTAAAAAACTGATTTTTAAGACAATGAAATAAATTTTAAATAAGGAAGATTAATTTTCTGTCAAACAGAATCATTTTCAACAAAATAAACAAATTTTCAACTAAGAAGGTGATTAGTCACCAAGAAATGTTATGTTCTACCAAGACAAAATTTCACTAAAATACCAAAAATTTTAAATAAATATTTGAAGTTTCAGCTGAAGAAGGTAAGTGTTTAACCAAAGATAGAATAGTTCAATTTTCAGTTAAAAAATAATTCTAAAAACAATGTTAACAAAATAGTTCAATTTTGAACAAAAAAAAGGTTTTTCAACTAAAAAAATGAATTGTCAATCAAAAAATGAATTTTCAACAAAGTACTTTCACTTTCAACTAAGTAGTTGAACTTTAAACCAGAAAATGTTTTCCATTTGCTATTCACGATTGGCAAAAATTTTGAAAAATTAATAAAGTATTTATATTTTTAAGAATGAAAATAGATAAAAACTCAACTATCTTAAATCGATATTTCAGTAATCGAATAGTTTCTTTAATTTTTAATTATTACAATTTTAGAGTTTTCAATTTTCATGTTAAACGTTAAATTTTTTATTTTTTCCTTTCATGAGCTCCAATTTCGCAAATTGCAATTTCAAAGGATCTGACTATAAAGAAGTTTTAACATCAAATTTTCTTAAATTTCTTCTAACATTTAAATTCGGATTTTTTTTATTTTCAGCGTTCCACAGTATGAATGTTTTTATGTTGAATGTTTCCTATTTTAAATTACTTTTTTATTTTAAGCATTTTTTCAAAATTGATTTATTGTGAACGTTAATTATTGAACTTTTTTCAAATTGAAGTCAAAAATTTTTTTTTTAAAGCTTATTCAAGTTTTTCAAATTTTAAACACTATCAATTTCAAACTATTTAATTTCACACGCTTTTATTTAGAAGTTATACAAGTTCAATTTATTTTTATTGCCCTAGAAGTATTTTCCTGTTGTCAATCTTTCACCTAATTTAACTTTTTTTGCGAAAATTTGAAACATATTAAACTTTAAATAATAATATAATTCATTTTAAATTATAAACAAAAAGTGTGTGGCAGTGAAGCCACACAGCAGACGTAAAACTTTAAAGGATCCATTCTTACTCTTCTCTTTCCCCTTCCCCTTTTACAATTTATTCCTTATTCTTATCCTCTTCTCACTTTCCCTATTCTGGCTTCCTTTTTCTCCCTTCCCCTTTCTGGTTCCCCTTTCTTGTTCCCCTTTTCCCTATTCCCCTTTGTAGTTTCCCTTTTTCCTTTCTGGTATTCCTTTTACCTTTCCTATTTCTGGTTTCTCTTTCCTCTTATCTCTTTTCGGTTCCTTGTACTTGTTTCCCTATTCTTCTTTCTCGTTTTTCTTTTACCTTTTCTTTTATTCATTTCCCTATTTTTCAATCAAAGGAAAATGGAAAATATGAGAGGAAAAAAAAATGGAAAAAGGAAACAGAAATTGGGAGAATTGCAAATTAAGACAGATCTGTAACCCCAGTTTTTCAGTCAGTACATGAAAGTTTCAAATCAGTTCTAACAATATTTGCTTACCTTACAACGATTTATTTACTTAAGAAACTTTGAGAGAGACAGAGCACATACATGCTTGGCGTGGTTTGGTGGGGATATCAAAGACAAGTTTCACCTTAAAAGCTTTTAATTCAAAATTACTTATTATCACTTACTGTTTCAAACATTTTTTAAACATTAAATTAAAAAATTTATCAAATAATAAATTGTTGGTTTGTTTATATTTGCAATATTGGGAAATAAGAATCCAGTGGGGTGAGCATGCTCTTTGTGAACGTACATTCGCTGCTAGTTATGAATAAAATAAACATAATAACAATATCCTGCTGTAAATTTTAATGAAATATAATAAATTATACATGTTTATCTAAGTCATAATTCTTTTAAATTCTTTATTTCGAGTTAAAACTTTTTAAAATTTTTGTATTCCAATTTCAGTCTTTGGCTGCAGCCAGGACAAAGAATAATACTATTTCTTGAGTAAAACTAAATCATTTTAACTGCCTTATCAATACCTTCCTAAAGACATATTTTATGCAATTTTGTTAAAATATTACAACTAGATGGCGGCATCCCTAATTTTGTAAGGAGAAAAATTATTTTTCCTTGTTATTTCAAGAATTTTCTAACAGTGTACACGATATTGACAAATAGCTTACTACTTCAAGATATCGCAACATTCCACGCACATAAAAGAAAAGTTACGCAAAAAAAGAAAAGATTATGTACTTTATGCTGTGTCTCTTTTAACTATTCATGATGATGGGGAAAAAACAAGATAACGGCGTCAGTATATAAGCCGGAAAACGCGGCGATTATTTATCTCATCATCAGTCAATCTTCAATCTTCAATCTTCAAAAAGTTCTTCGAGAAGTTGGCCCTCCTGTTTTGGAAGGATGAGGACCACCATCCCCACTCTGCTGATCACCTCGGCATTTTTCTTTGGGTCTGTTGGTGAGTAGAATACATCAGATAATTTCATAATTTATTTAAAATTTGTGATTAATCTTTGCAGGCGGTACTAGAGCAAGAAAGAGCGTGTCACATAATTTTTATTCCTTATAAGATTTTCGTTTAACTTCTTATTCTAATTTTAACCATATTTTTCAAACATGAGTATAGCGCAATATTTCAATCATGGTGCTGCAAATTAATTGCATTATTTGGCAAATTAATATAATGATTTCATATAAAACAATCATATAAAACCGATTACAAATTTTTTTCTAAGTTAAAGCGTCTTTTTGGGGGTATCCAAAAAGCTCGAAAGCTCGGACCGAGTCGGACTCGACTTTTTTGGACTTATTTTTGCTATTTGTTATGTATTTGCCATTATATTTATGGTATTTCACTACTGAAAAAATTCACCCTCTTAAATATGGTTTTCTTCAGGAATCGCAAAACACATAAACTTATTTTCTTGCAGATGTATAGCATATATATATTTTTTTTAATGTTTGGGTTTTGATTAAGATTTATTTTAACACTTTTTCTACAATAGTAATTATATTTTAAGGTAGTTTATCTATTTAAATTTTTTCTAGCAAATTTGAAAACTTTTTTTCCTTCCTCCTTAGAGACCCACTTAAATTGGTTCTTGGTGCATACATTACATATTATCACCCGAAATAACATTAAATGCGTTTAAGGGTGGTTACCCCTCAAAAAATTTTTGTCGCAAGACATCTGAATTTTGTTATCAAATTAAGAAAATTAAATATGTTAGTGCCTGAATGGGAGAAAACTCTTACAATCAAGTATCCGGATGCAATAAGCGCGCATAAAATTTTCGCGTGCGAAAACGAAGTCCCTTGCAGGTTTATAACAAAATTTTCGCATTTTTATTTTCGAAGGATACATCTGGCTGTAAAGTT
Organism: Amphibolips quercusostensackenii; assembly: GCA_032357855.1. NCBI lineage: Eukaryota > Metazoa > Arthropoda > Insecta > Hymenoptera > Cynipidae > Amphibolips > Amphibolips quercusostensackenii. The sequence goes on from JAUELO010026062.1 coordinate 5,828, forward strand.
TCATGGCGCATCTTTCTTTTACTAGACAAAAAGTTGTAGCATTTTTAGTTTTCAAAGTAAACCCAAAAAACAGACTTAAAAAAAAAACGATTTTAATCCGTTTTTCACGTCAACTCGTGCTCTGTTCGTCAGTTTTTTTAATTTTTTGATAAAATTTTTGGAGAATACGCTATAGGTTGTCATTCGATTGATAGAGCAACCGGAATTCAGAAAAGTATTTTTGAATTATTTTTATTAATTTTTATTGATCCTGGGAGTGAATTGGACCTTTGTACCTTCCAGCGCTTCGTTTATCGAAGAAATTTTGAGCAAGCAAAAACATCTCTTAACAATAATCCGGTACTGTAGACTCTGGGTGGAACCGCCGTGCCATGTTCTCTTCCTAGTGAGATTTTTCTTATGATACGATATTAAATTTCTTAGATCATAGGAATTTAACGAAAGTAAGTTGACACAACACTTATGAATTTTATTCCACTTTTAATGTATTTTCCGGTTTATTTGGATTCAAATGCATGATACTCTTATAAAAATCGTAATGTTTACACCTGAATTTGGCTTAAATCGTAAGCGACCTTGGACATTCGTTTTGTAAACATACCTATGCACTAGTTCATTGCACTGCGTCTAAATCTATTTTCAAATTGAAATAGATTACTCAGTCCTTAACTCTTCACTGAATACTGTACATCTTTGTGTAAATATTGCATTAAATCTAATTTGAATATTTTTTGATAAATAAAAATTATTTTTGAATTATTGTCGATTTTTCGTTTTATATGAATACGGAGTAAGCCATTTCAAGCAGAGAACAGAAGAGATTCTGTACATGGGCGCCAAATGTACAGAAAACTTGCAAAAACAAGTTAACAATTTAAATAAAAAAACAACTTACTTTCGTTAAGTTAGTATGAAATAAAAAATTTTATTGATATCGTTTTATAAGCAAAATCTCACTAGCGATGAAACGTAAATATTAAATAAAATCATGACTACTCCTAAACTATTGAATATTCTGATCTAAAATTTTCCAAAAAACTTTATTATAGTTTTCTCCAAATTTTTGTCGCGAGAAGTTTATGCTTGCTCAAAATTCCCGTAATAAACAAAACGCTGGAAGCTACAAAATTGTTATTCACGCCAAGTATCAATAAAATTTAATAACAATTATTTGAAAATACTTTTTTGAATTACTGTTTCTCTATAAATGGAATGATAGCCTTTAGCGTATTCTTCGTAAATTTTATCAAAAAATTCCAAAAACTGACAAACAGGCCACGAGTTGAAGTAAAAAACGGATTAAAATCGATTTTTTCCGAAAAGTCATTTTTTTGGGTCTTATTTGAAATCTAAAAATGCGACAACTGTTTGTTTTAAGAGAAAAAAATGCGCTATACAATTTTACATTTAGATGTATTCTTTAAGAATAAAAATTCGTAAATTTAGTTCAAAGCGTTCATGGGATTTCGTTTCCGCACGAGAAAATTTTATGTGCCCCTATTGCATCCAGCCCTTTAATTGGTTTCGTTAAAAAATATGATGTTGTACATTAAACAAATCGTTACTCAACACTACTATTTTCAAAAAGTAATTTTAATTTCTTAAAACGTTTTCCCGCAGATAAAAAAAAACTTGTATCTTAGCTTTTAATGCCAGTCAGCTAGAAAAAAATATTAAGAATCATTTTACTAAAAAAAGTTAGGAAAAAATCATCAGGATAATTCTTAAATCTTGTTGAAATCCACTTGAATCAAAAATTAGTTAAGAGAGTTTTGGAATATATTAGATGTCAAGTAAAAGTTTTGTTTTGAATTTATCAAGCCCCTAGAAAAATAGGTTTATATATTTTTAAAAAATTGTAAAAATGTTAAAAAGCGTATAACTTTTTCAAATATTTTTAATTGGAATATAAGATGCACTAATGATAATTTGCAAGTCTTATTTGTACCAGAAAATTTGACAAAAATGTATAAATCTCTCAAGAAATATATATATATATATTTTTTTTTTTAATCTTGAAAATGATTGACAAAATTTGGTGATTTTTGTACTCTGTAAGTGCTGAAACGTAAAGATCCGTTAAAAACTGGAAATAAAAGATTTGGACGATTAAATATCACTCCCATGAATGAGAATGTAAAAATCGAGATTTGTCTGGGCACCCGATGTGTCATCCATAAATGACGTATGACAGTTGTTTTTGTAATTTTTCATATAAATAATGTATCTAATACATAAATAAAATAAATATAAATTTTTTAAATTTGCATAAAAATGTTATTTTTTATAATCTTGAAAGTGTTCGTGACATACGAGGAACTTATTTATAAGAAAGTAATCCCTTCCAAGGTTGCAAGTTGTACGAGTCTGAAGCAAACAGATAAAAATCTCACGAAATATTATACAAACTTGCGAGATTATGACTGACGTAATTGGAAGTTTCACGTTCATCTCTTAAGTTTACGAAATTATGAAATTGAAAACAATTTTATCAATTTTATTTGACAGTGTGGAAAAATTCAATAATTATATGAATATCTTACCTATATATTTTTCAGGTAATCAAGGTTATGAAATGAAAAAAATAAAATCAAGTACGAATAGTAGTATATTTTGTCGATACATATGTTTTTCCTGGAACATAATAATTATTTATTATTATTTTTTTGTTGGCACATTTGTTTATAATTTCAAGAAAATAATAGGTACATTTAGTAGAACTTTTAAAGTTTGGACTTTTTCAAAATTATGTTTTTGTAGAACTATATGACACTTTTGAAAATAAAGTATTATGCAAAAAAGGTGAATTTCTGAAAAGTAAAGAAATGGTTTTCAAAAATATTCTTTTGTGCATAATTAGCCAGAACTAATTCCAAAAAGTTTAAGGAAATATAAAATTAGCAAAATTGGTTTTAATATTAATATTTTGTTAGAAGCTATATCATATAAATTGAGAAGCATTTTACTTTATACTTTCTAAAACTTTCTTTTCCATTTTAACAAAAATTTGTATTAAGTTGAATTCTTATTTCAAATTATTTGTTTTAGTTCTAGTAAATATCACAGTTCGTGAATTTTTTTATTTAAAACAAATTTATGTTGAAATATTTATAACAATCTCTCAAAGTCTACGCCGAGCTAATTTAAACATTGACATTATGAAAATATAAAACGCAGAAAATTGAACTATTAACTGATGTCAACCGGCTTACACATATGGATACATTAGAATGAGTAAGATTTCGGCAAATAAAAATCTTATTTGTAATACAAAAAGGCGAACAGTAAGACTCATTTCAAGTTACCCAATCTCGGTTTCATCTCCTTCTCTAGTTTAGAACACGACGCACTTAATATTAGCAAATAAACTGTCAAGAAACAAATAGAAAAATTTTTCACATCACCACGCTTAAATTGTACTAGACTCTTATACGCGCGCGCATGCGCGCGCTCACCTACATATTCACTTTTATCATTTACCAGATTTTTGAATGACCATTTTTTTGTTAAAAGTTCTTTACCACTTAAATCTTGCTGAAATTAGATTCTGAAAGAATGTATTCAATGATTACGCGTAACAACCAACGTAGTAATAACTCCGAAAACAAATATCAATATTAATTATTATAATTCTAAATTTAAATACCAATCATATGTCGTTGAAAATTCATCCTGCTATGACAAAATGTAGAGCTACAAAAATTCACAGAATATATTATGAATTAGGGCGGTGTCTAAAGAATAAATTATGATACCATAAATACGAACAATACATCATCACTAAATTTATAAACAATGCAGAAAAATACATTGATAAATCATTAAAATATATTGTTACTGCATTTTTAGGCTATGTAATTTAATATTGTAAAAAAACTCAATTTTTATACAATAAAATTTGCAGGTACTTTTAAATAAATTTTTGTAAATCAGAAGATCAATATACTACATCGCTGAATCCTTAATACATTTTTACCCATAATTTTCAAAACTATATTCTAATCCGATGCTCAATTCACAATATAAGAATCATTAAACATGTATTTGTTTTAAAATGTTTAAATACTTTTTACGTTATATTTTTCAATTTGAACTTTATTTTCTTAAAATATGATTTTTTAATAAACATTCACACTAATTCAGAATAAATAAAAATTAAAGTAAAAAAATAACAGCGTATCAAAATACATTGCTAAATAATTAAAGCATATCCACATATAATTTTAAAAATTATTTCAAATACTCATTTCGCGGCCATTATTGTGAATCAGTCCATCAAAAAACATCGCTAAATCATTGAAACATTATTACCTCTAATTTTTAAAATTATTTTACGATTCAATACTTGTTTGAACAATAGAAATCATTAAACAATTTTCGCATCTGAACTTTTAAATAATTTAAAAAAACAGCAGCGAACGAAAATACATCGCTAAATAATTTTAACGTAATCTACATATAATCTTAAAAACTAAATTCAGATATTACCCTTCTTTTTTCATGGTTATCTCACCAGTAGATTAGGTACCACTTCTCGATGCTTCAGGAAAGTGGATTGAAGAAACTCAAACTTCGATAAATTTAAGCTTGAAATTTCCTCTTTAAAATAAAATTAAGAAAATAATAAAATATTTACTCGTTTTTTAATTATAATTAGGAATGTGGGAGTATGCGTCGAATGGACACCTTATGTTAATAACGCGCGGAAAACAACAGACGAAAGAATGCAGTGGAATTTCATAGTTATAATTAGTCACAACAATTTAAAATAATTATATAATTGTAATAGAGAGATATGTCTTAAATATAAGTAAACTTGGATTATACATATTACATCCAATATTAAATTACGTAATTTTAATGTAAATAAACAATTTATGTTACTTTATCAAAAAAATCAAAATTTAATCTTAATGCAGTTTAATATTGCAAGAAAAATGAATCAGTGATTAATAAATCAGTTTACAACATGAAAATCAATAAACAATTATTTTCATTCAAACATTTTAAAAATTTCTACTTCATATTTTAATGAAA
>JAUELO010026097.1:0-10863 GCA_032357855.1 Amphibolips quercusostensackenii
TTATGGGGGTGATATTTCAAAACTAATTATGCATTTGTATTTTGCAGCAAACTGTAAAAAGAAATTTTGAGTTTCAACCTGACTCACCTAATACTGACGATTCTGATTGACCGATTTGTATTTTGTTTATTCTGACTTCCTCTATGAGGAAGTAAATACATTGCTAATTAATCATAACAAGGAAGCAAAGTGCTATCCAACATTAAAAAGGGAAACTTTTTAGAAAATATTTTTACAAATGATTTACAAATATTATAAAATATTTTAAATCTATTCAAGGGACCGCACTGAATTTAAATGATTTGCGTATTGATTAACTTAGTTACTGTAAGCCAATAATGCCAATAAATATACAACTTAGTGGTTTCATGAAAGACCAATTTGTTTTATTGCTTAAATCGACTACATATTATGTTTGACACAATAGTCAATTGTAAAAACTTTATAAAATTTTTTACTTAACTTAGTTACTATTTTTTGAAAAATCTGTGTCTTTAGTTACTTTTTCCGTATTTTGTATTTTTGTCTGTCTCCTTTTTAGGAGCTTTTTTAGCGCTGGAACTATTTCCAAATAAAAAAAAATTCTTTTTTCAGAACAACACGACTCCGAGTATATGCCTTTAACCTTCAAAAATATATCGCATACCTGTTATTTTAATTCATAAATATTTCTTCAAAAATAAATGCAATGATAGGAAGGGGGCAGTTAAATTTAAATTAACTATTAAAGGACTTTGAAGTTTTTTCCTAGGGCAAATAAATTCTCTTTTTTAGAAAAGAATTTGTAGCTATGAAGAGTTATGTTTTTTTAAAGTAGTGTAACTATAACTCGTTACTTTTAAAACAAAATCTTACTCAAAAAAGACTTATTAAGTAATAGTGCAAACAAATTTGTCGTATCTACACTAAGGCATTTTAAGGCAGATCAGCGAAGAAGAAAAAAAAATCTACGCGAAAGTTCTATTGGAAACTCAAAGTAAACAACTTTTTGTTTTGTTTTTTAAAACTTTTCCAATTAAAACTTTTTGAAGGGAGTTGTAAAATAAGTTTTAGAAGAGAGTCTTAATTTTTTAATGTTTGAAAGGTTACAGTTATCATCAATATGTAATTTTTTGTATTCCTATTAAAAAATTATTTCTTCTTCGATGTGGGCGCGAAATTTTTTCTTTGACATTGTGTATACATATTTTGCGAATAATATTATTTTATATGATGAAAAAATTTGCGTCATATTTATGTATTTCACGAAAATAATAATAAGACTAGTATGCTTTGTAATGAGCATGATTCTGAAATGTGATTTAGAAACTTTTATTACCTGTTATTTGTAAATGATGTACATATTGTGTACCAGTTCCGTCTTCAGCAAGGCCTTTATTCAGCGCACGAAAAACAGTCAATGCAAATAAATTCCTTTTTTTTAACAATCGAGAAAAACAAAAACAATGTTCCGTAAAGGGTTTCAGAAGAATTGTCAAATCTGTATATAATAATTTGCCCTCGAATCTTTTATATGTATTTTAAAAAGTGTATTCTACCTACTAATTATACATACATAAGGCAGAAAAAAGTCAAATGAATGTCCAACAAAACAGAAAAAAAAATTTTTTTTTAAATTAATCAAGCCCCCCCCCCCCACACCTTGGTAGATGCGAGAATTTTCCTGATTTGTCATAAAAATTTTCTAGGAATTTGTAATTTTTAACTCAGATAAATTAAAAATTCAAAAATTATTTTTTTTTCGGTAGAGACATAAAAAAATATTAGCACCTATTTTCGTTCCGTAAATTTGAAATTTATAATATAACTTCAAAATTAAAGGTCACATTTCCAAAACGTCCTATTTCAAAGGAATACCATTTGCCACAAAAAACAACAATTTTTCAGTTCATCTATGTGTTTTTCATCCACAACTAGTATTCTCGTTTTATTTTTTGTACTAGTAGCACAAGATTACGGATATACAGTACAAAAAATCCTGGCTCTTTAGAAGTGTTTTTTTTATTTCGAATACGCACAGCAAGAAGAAGACTTATATCATGTCATAATTTTTTTGTTCTCCATAATCCACAGTAACTTTTGATATATTTGAAAAATTATATAGAAAATATATAAAAATTCGCCCCTACGAATTAAAACCAACTACAACTCAGAAAATATGTGTTTGATTTAAAGAAAATTCGTTAAAATCTAATAAATTAATTGCTCAACTCAAACATTTTTCTAAGTGTTGGATATCTCGGCTAGTAATATTATTAACCGATAAACTTAAAGCATTTTAAAATCAATAAAAGCCAGAAAAATCAGTAAAATCCAGTAAACCAGTTGTCAGGTTATCAAAATACATCAGTGTATGAGGTTCGAAATATCTTAATGATGTGTAAAAAATACATATCATATCTGAATTAAAGAAGTGAAGTTCAGTTCGAGGCTACTATATCTTATCTTTTTTCATCTTATTTGTTTTCAGACAATTCGTGCCGGCGTACAGGCTTACGAAAGTTGCGAATTTTATAAGCACATTGAACTAAATTTTTCAACTAAAATTCACTGAATAGTATAAGATGAAATAAATCATATAAAAACAGGCGAATACACCAGAAATAAAAAAATGAGTTCAAAGCATAAGACAAGAATGTTATATCATTATATTTATTTATTATATTAAATATATTAAAAACTAAGTATAAGATCAATTGATATTTCAAATGCAAGAATACAATTTTGAAACTAAGATTATTCATGACATGATTCATAAAATAAATTTTGAGTGTCTACATTAAGTAAAAATATTTTCCATTATACCCAAATTTGTGTTCTACAGTGAGGAATTTATTTTTAAAAATTATTTTGCACAAGGATTCATACATATACTTTATACATGAAGAGAGGTAAAATAGAAAACACTTTTACTCAAATCAGACACCGATTATTTTTGTATCGTGGAATGAAAAGCAATTTTTCGGTTTCAGATATTTTTTAATAATTCAAAGTAAATTAAAACTATTTAAATGTCAACCTTCTTCATATAATATTGTTAACATACATTAAAAACACATTTCTGATCGCAAGTATCACACTTTTGATGGTCAATTAGACGAGAAAAATGATATAACTCGAAATATAGCAAAAAAGTCAGTTTTTGAAGATTTTAAAACAATTCAAGGTCGTTTAGGTAGGGTAAAAAATATTTGAATTTCATTTTTGCTTCATATTTATAAATTCGCTGGCTATAAAATACTTTTTCCGGTCAATAAAATTTTTAAAAAATTGGAATTTAATGTTTTTTAACTTTTCCTCGTAAATTACATTTCAGAAAAAATTCTAAGATAACATTTTTTACCTCTAAAAAGCTTTCATGAAAAATACATATTGCTTTTGCGATATATTGTACCGTTTACGATAAAAATTCAAAAATTATATTTTTAGGAAAAAAATTCTTCCGGTTTCAAAAACGGGTTTTCCAGCATGAAGCTGATAGGCTATCTTTTTTCTATCAACAGAAATTTTTAAAAAATATTAGGAAAGAAAAATATTTTTTTCATGTTTTAAAAATTTCAAGAAAAAAATATACAAGATTTTCTTGAAAATCCAACCTTTTTTGTTTTTTCCAATTTTTTCACAGTTTCCGCTTATGTCAGAAATATATCCTCTTGGCGTTATGCGAATCAAACCAATTTTGAGACCAAGAGAATTTTTTTTCCTAAGAATAGTTTTGGAATTTTTCTCAAAACGGTGCAAAATATTGCAAAGGAGCTAGAGGTATTTTTCATAGAACTTTTTCAGACGTACAAACTTTTGTCTTAACATTTTCTCGTATTTTCTCTTGTTTGCGTGAAAAATTTGAAAATTTGATATTATGACAAAAAAATAATTTTTCTGTCCACAAAAGTTATTCCGCCCACAAAAAACTCATTAGACGTCTTTCTTATGAAAGTATAAGTTGAACAAAAAAGTTGGTAAGAAATATAAGTACGGGTTCTTAAAAAAAATCAACTTTTAATGCGTTTCTGTACACCGCCGCCATTTTCATAGTATTTTACTGAACATATAATTTATTTGAGTCAAAGCATAACTTTTTGCCTTTTCACAATATTTTATACATGGAAATATATACACGGAAAAAAAATTCGAGAAACTTTACCAAACTCAGTTGGGTAAACTTGGGACATATGGACACTTTGATAAAGTTTCATTTCTTTAATTAATATTGTACTTGGTAGTTGACATTTTATTGCAGATAAATGTAAAATATATGAAATTTTAGATAAAGATTACCAAACAGTTGGGTAAAAAGCAGTCGAGTGCTCGGTAGAAAATATAAGTTTGTTTACAGAAAAGGCGTGAAGAAATCACTGACGCTCGAGAAACATTTACTGGCAGTTTGGTTAACCGTAAGCTTCTGCGAATAAAAAAAAACTTATACATATCCAACAGCATACACTCACATACACATTAGTCAGTGACAGACAATCTGAATACAATTTTGTCACAAACCCACTGATGACGCCTACAGCAACTCAAACACATATAATTTACATACATATAAATAAACCTAATATAATACTACACATATAAAAAGCTTTTGACGAAAATACGCAGACGCACGCTTCACGCTGAGAAGTGAAATTTGGAACTCTTTTATATACTAACTAGAAGAATGCTTTCAGCAATTGTGAGAAACGACCAGTGCTGTGACTGAAGTCTTCATAAAAAGATTAATATTATAAGATCTATATTTATTGGAATATGTATTTTGTTATTGCCACTATAAGTCCCAGTCATTTTTTAATTTTTTTTTTTTAAATAATAACCTCTCTAAAATTATCTCAATAAAGTAATTATACCAAAGGCGAATAAATGATTTTGTGGATGCTCTAAAATTATTTTTACAAACTACCAGTAACATGGCTAAAGTTTTTGAGTGCTCTCCATAACATTCGAGCATCATTTTTTATTTATTTTTATCAATAAATAAACGTAATAGTAGGCACATTAACCTACTAATTCAGTTCAGATTTACGAAACATTTTAATTATAAGAATCCCACCAAATGCAAAATACTAAAATTCTGTCAAGTAAGACTATATGAACTTGTTAAATCAAAGTTGGCCAAGTAATTATATTATATTATATCATACATTTTTTATTAAAATCATTTTGCTCATAAAATTCAATCCCGCTAAGTTTTCTAAAGGCTCATATGGATTCTTGAAATTTGCTAAAAAAATTCTGTAGCACATTTTATAAAAAAGTTTTTTATATATTTTTCAAAATTACTTGACGAACTTTGATTTCACAAATTTATATATAGTTGTAGGCGATAGATTTTCTGCATCGCAGATGTTTTTGGTTAGACTTCACGTTTTTTTGTAATGGCAAACATAATATAGGTATGCTCAATTAATTTAATTTAAATTAAATTACTAATTTACAAAATACTAAAAATTAAATTTAATTGTTTGAATAATTTTTGTTAATAATTGATTTATTTTGCAATTTAATTGAATGGTACCGTTTAATTTAATTAAAATTTTGATTTGATTTTTCCACTCAAATTCAAAATAAAAAGAGTGGTTTGGTTAGCTGGACTTCACCCATACCTCTGCAGCCTAATCCATCCAACTGATTAGCATGACATTTTCATGAGTATCTTGAATAGTTTTTGAAATTTTACCATTTATGTCATTGTTGAATCTTCATTTTTCACACACAATAAGTAAAATTTCAAAACTATTTAAGATATCAGCATTTTTAATTTTTTATTGCAAATTTCAATTTCAAAATAAAATAAAGTAAGGAAAACTGATGATCACGAGGACATTAGGTTTTGGGAATATGAAGAGTTCATTTTACTGAACAATGTTTTTCATTTATTGAGCATAAAAATTTTATGGTAACACGAAGTGATTACAACCATCTTTTTTCGATATAGGAAAATCCGTCTCGTAACTTGTGACTTATGGAAAGTTGATCGTCAGTTACTCGTCTAAAACCCAGTCGTGCATTTGCTTTGTTAAAATCTAAAAACTGTTTTCGATTACAATAAAACTGTGAATGACGAAAAAATGCGGACCATCTTCGCGAAGTAAAACAATAATAATATTTTTCGTGATTTTTGTATCATAAAAGCATATCCAAGCAGCTGTCAAGAAAGTATTAGAATTAGGAAATGATTTCCCTTTTAAATGAAAGAATTAATCAATATCTGTGAACTTTTCGAAAGAAATCGTTTTTTGTAGGACCTGAAGCACAATTAATAGGAAAACCACTAACATGACAAAAACTACTAAAATGTCATTCCTGAGGTTTAGACCAGGGCGTTAACTTCAGTCCATAGTGGAAAAGTTCATAATTTTCTACATTAACGAACTCTTATTTTATTTTGAACTTTTACAACTAATATTCATTACTAAATACTAAGCGTCAATGAGGACTATAAGCAATCTGGAAATGCAAAACCTTGTTCCAAATTAGAAAATTGGTAAATATCTTTGAGGTGCCCAATACTTGCATCCAATCCTGAAAGATTAGGAAGGTGGTGGAAGTCGCCGCGCGACTATCGGTTTACCAAACTGGCGGAGAAAGTCTAACGTAGCAAAAATGAAAAGGTCTTCCACAGAGGAAAAACTTTTATACAACATGCAAGAGATTACAAAATAATCAATATTAATTTTTCTCTAGAAATTATTTGAAAGTTTATCAAACTTTCAAGTGAATATTACATTTTTTACCTAGAAAGATAAACCGAAAATTACCATTCTATAACCCATTTTACGGGAATCATTAACATTGCATAATTAAAAGTTTGCTTGACTTTACATTTGCAAACTTTACTTAACTAGCATTAAATTTCATCCAATTTTTCCTCAATGTATGACAAAATAGTTTTTAATAATTACACCACGTGCATTGATGATTACTTTTGAAAATCTTCACCGTATATTTGAAAACTTTAATCTGCGTTATTAATGTTTACCGAACTGCTATGTACTCTTTAAAATTTCGCAAGACACAAAAAATTTTAATAATGTCAAGCATTCTCCTTTTGGTCCCTATATCCCAATCATACCTAAAAGTTCGGTAAAGTTTCCTAACTAAATTTTCTCCGTGTAACCAATTTCAAGGAAATCTTTACCATTGCATAATTTAAAGTTTGGTTAACTTTACATTTGCACACTTTACTTAACTAGCATGAAATTTTATCCAATTTTCCCTCAATGTATTGCAGAATAGTTTTTAATAATTACACCACGTTCATTGATGAAGATTTTTGAAAATATTTACTGTACATTTGGAAACTTTAATCTGCGTTATTAAAGTTTACCGAACTGCTATGTATTCTTTAAAATTTCGCAAGACACAAATTATGACATCGATGTTAAACATTCCCCTTTTTAATCCATATATCCCAATTATACTCAAAAGTTTAATTCTTGGGAAAACAAACTGTTTGGTTTCATAAATTATTTAATAATTTACAAAATCTACCATTTTTAAGTATACAATATGGTGGCCAATTTAATATTAAAAAACGGATGCTTCTTACAGTTTTCAATGAAATAATTTAAAGCTTCGTAAAAACAAACTGTTTGACTTTATAAATTATATACGAATTTACAAAACATATAATTTTTAAAAATACAAAATGGTGGCCAATTCAATATTAAAAAACAGCTCCTTTTTAAAGTTTTAAACGGAATAATGTAAAATTTCGTAAGAGCAAACTGGCTTTAGAAACTACTTAATAATGCTAACAATCCAAAATATTGAATAAAATGGTGGCGAATTCAAAAATAAAAAAAAAGCTTATTACTACAGTTTTTGGCAACATACTTTTAAACTTTATCAAAAGAAAAAAATTTGATTCAGAAACTATAACTTAGTTAGAAAAAAGACAAATTTTGCATGAATAAAAAATTGCATATTTTACAGAACTGATTTTAATATTATATAGTTTCTGAAGACAAATACTTTATTTTTACAAGGTTTTAAAGTATTTTTGTGAAAAATTAAAAAATAAATTTTTTAAATTTTAAATTGTCTGATACTTTTTTTCTAATTTTAGATTTTCAGATTTATAAAGTCTGAAACCAAACATTTTGTTTTTCCGAAGTTGAAAAGTATTACGTTGACAACTGTAAGGAAAAGGTATTTTTGAAATTTTAATTAGATGTTATTTTGTATTGTTTCAAAATTTATTCAACTTTTTGGTTGAAAATTGATCTCCTTTGTTAAAAATTCATTTTATTAAATATTTATCTTTTTGTTTGCAAATTTGATTATTTTGTTGAAAATTAAACTGTTTTTTTGAAAACTTGTTTTTTTATACCAAATTTATTCATTTGGATTTACAATTCAACTGTCTTCTTAAAAATTCATCTTCTTGTCTCGAAAATTCAAATTCATTATCTCTTTGGTTAAAAATTTAACTATATTATTCAAACTTACACTATTTTGGTAGAAAATTACACTACTAGGTTAAAAATTTAATTATTTATTTTAAAATTTAACTATTTAATAGAAAATTAACTTTTTTGTTAAAAAATCAACTATTTTGGTAGAAAATTAAATTACTTTTTCAAAAATTAAACTATTTATTTAAAAATGTATCTATTTTGTAAGAAATTAACTTTTTAAAAAGTTTATTCTTTATAATTTTAAAATTTTATTTTTAAAAAAATTTCATTTTTTATTAATATATTAAATTTTTAACTGAAAATAAAATTATTCTATTGTTGGTTGATGATAATTGATCTGTTTAATTTGAAAATTCAACCATTAAATTTTTTATTGAGAATTCATCTTTTTTGTTTGAAAATTTATCTGCTTGATTAAAAGTTGAACTAATTTGGTAAACATTCATTTTATTGGTTAAAGATTGTACTATTTTTTCGAAAATTCGTTATTTTTTGGTGAAAATTCATTTTTTAATTGAAAATTGATCATCTCTTTCATTAAAAATATAACTATTTTGTTTAAACTTCCACTATTTTGCTAGAAAATAAAAATGCTTCGTCAAAAATTAAAATAATAATTGAAAAATCTATTTATTTTGTAAAAAATTAACTTTTTTCAAAATTTTATCCGTTATAGGTTAAGAATTCCAGTGTTTAATAAAAAATTCATGATTATGTTGACATTTTTTCATAAATATATTAAATTTTTAACTAATAACAAAATCATTCTATTGGTGGTTGATAATTGATCTACTTAAATTAAAAATTTAACTAATAAATTTTTAATTGAAAATTCATCTTTTTTGTTTAAAAAATTAATTTTTTGAAATGAAAATGTAATTAATCCATTTTTGACTAAAAATTTATCGTTAATAAATGAAAATTCATATATTTTGTTGCAAATTCGTTTTTTTGTAGAAAATTAATGTTCTTAGTTGAAAATTGAAGTGCTTGATTGAAAATTTAATTATTTTATTAAAAAATCAATTATTTGGATAACGATTCATGTAATTTGTTAAAAATTTGCCTTCTCCGTAGAAAATGAATTTTCTTCGTTAAAAATCCATGTATTTTCTTTAAAATTTGTCTTTTTGGTAAAAGATTAATCTCTTTTGTTCAAAGTGAATCTATTTGGCTTCAGAATTAAACTATTTTGTTGAAAATCTATTAAGTTAAATTCAACTATTTTTTATTTCAAATTAAAATCTTTTTTGGTTTAAAATTAATCATTTTAGTTAAAAAATAGAGTATTTGGTTGGAATTTAAATTTTTTATTATTAATGCAATTTTTTTAAAACTTTAAACATTTTGTAGAAAATTGCGCTATCAAGTTAAAAATTGAACTATTTATTTACAAATTTAACTATTTAGTAGAAAATTACCTTTTTTGAAATATCAACTATTTTGGTATAAAACTAAAGTTGTTCTTTGAAAATTAAACAATTCTTTTTGAAATTAATATGTTTAGTAAAAAATTAACTCTCTTGTTAAATTTTATTCTTTATAATTTAAAAATTCAAATGTTTAATTAAACATTCCTGTATCATGTTTAAAAGTTGTTCCTTATGGTAGAAAATTAATCTGTTCCTTAAAAAATCGAACTTTTCTGTTAAAAATGAATTTTTTTTATTAAAAATTACCTTTTTAAGTGAGAACTTAGCTAATCCATTATTGGTTATAAAATGGTCATTTTTCGATAAAAATTGATCTACTTAGTTAAAGTATTATAGAAAGCATTTATTTTACTCTTTAAAGATTGACCAATTTTGTTGAAAATTTGTGTATATTTGTTTTGTTTAATAATAATCTTTTAGCTGAAAATATAATTAATACCTTTTTAGATGAAAATGGGTAATTTTTAATTCAAAATCGATGTATTTTGTTGTATATCCGTCTTTTTTAGTGAATAATTTATCCTCATGACTGAAAATTTGACTATTTGTTTGAAAGTTAAACTCTTTTGTTAAAAATTCAATTTTTTTTTGTTAAAGATTCATTATTTTATTTAAAAGTCATCTCTTTGGTAGCAAATTCAATTTTTATTTAAATGTTAACTCTTTTGTTAAATATTCGTCTTTTTTACAGACAGTTTATCCATTTGGATTTAAAATTTAACTGTCCTTCCCAGAATTCCTCTTCTCGGCTCAAAAATTCAACTATTCGGTTGAAAATTTCTTTTATTTTGGTAAAAAAATTAATTTTTGTCAAAAATTCCTCTTTTTTATCAGTAAATTAATCCTCTTAATTAAAAATTTAACTTCTTATTTGAAAGTAAAACTCTTTTGTTAAAAGTTCATTTTTTGGATAAAGATTAATCATTTTAATTGAAAAACCACCTCGTCGGTTGCAAGTTAAATTATTTTGTTGAAAATTTAACTCATTTCTTGAAAATTCGTCTTTGGAT
>JAUELO010026105.1:0-10863 GCA_032357855.1 Amphibolips quercusostensackenii
GTACCTAGTTTTAAGTCATCCATATATAAAAGATGGATCACCTTATGACCATCCATCTTTAAGACTTCAAGCAAATAGTTATATGGTCCAGAAACTACGTTCTAAAATTTATTTCTCTGAAGCATTCATGCCTTTTGTTAAAAATTGGTCTTTTTTGGTAGCAAATTAATCTTCTTGGCTTGAAAATTAATCCGTTTTGGTTAAAAACGAGGTCAAAAATTCAAGTGTTTGATAAAAGTCAAATTATTTTTTTTTTTCAAAATATTATCTATCACATGTTTTGTTGAGAATCTACAACTTTTAGTTAAAAAATTTGTTATTTGTTAAAAATTAAATTGTTTCGAAGTTAATTTGTCTTTCAAACTTGAAGATGTAAACATTCAAAAGATCAATTTAAACTATTTATCAAAAAGTGAATTGTTTGGTGAAGAATTAATTTTTTGTTTCAAAATTTTTCTATTTAGAAATTGAAATTTCCATTAGGAAACTTAACTATATTATATAAAATTAAATTTTGTATCAAAAAATCATATATTTAGATTAGTTATTAAACTTTTTTATAGACTGTTCGTCTTTTTGTCTGTAAAATCAAAAAAACCTTTTAAAAAATTCATGTATTTTGTTGAGACTTGACATTTTTGGTTTCGGTCACTGGTTTGGACCCTCATCAGTCAAAAAAATTTATTAAGTCTGAAAAAAAAACACAAAAAACATACAAATAGTGTAGGAACTTTACATTAAAAAGAGTATTTTTTTTAAGTTAAGAGACAGAGAAGGGTTGACTCATAAAAAGATGTTAAATTATATTGTTAATTTGTTTAATTCTAATTTTGAGTTTAATTTGTTCAATCTGTTAGTTTGTCAATTGTTGTAATAGTGAATCATTTTTTTGTTGTTGAAAATTTAACTATTTTTGTTCAAGTCATCTTTTAACTGTTTCGCTGAAAATTCGTTCATTTCGATTGACAATCCATATATTATAGTAGATAAGTCATTCTTTTTGGTTGGAAATGAATCTTTGTAACTTATAAATTCTCCTTCTAAGTTCAACATCCAACTATTTGAAAAAATATATAATTATTTCAATGTGAATTTAACTATTTTGTTAAAAATGCATTATATTACGACTTGCCATTTTACGATTATAAAGATTATCGTTCTGGATTTGATACAGTATCTTCATTAATCTTATTTGAAAAAAAAAAATATATATATATAATAAGAAGGTTAAACGACCACCGCATGGCCCTACTTGGAGTCACTTACATTATAGAAATGACATTTCCATCAGAAGTGAAGAAAGTGCACTATTCTATTCAGATGCCTCATTCATAAAAACCGAAGTGAAGAAAGCAAAGGTTAAGAAGTTGCAACAACAGTTACTTAACAAGCAAATGCATCGAAAATTTCACAAAAATGTGAAAAAGCAGATCCTGTCGAAGAAACAAATTTTCGCTTTCCTCGGATCGTCAGAGCTCAATTTATGTACAGATGGTTTCATTTTTGCATGCCAGGACAATGTCATTTCCACCTTAGTATACCATAACCGCAATTTATGTAAAGAAGCTTTTAGCGATAGGTGCAGAGCGTGTCATACACACGCTGAATACATAGAACACTATTTCTTACCTAACTTCCGCATACATATTTATAAAGCTTTGCTTTACTGTGTACATATATTTACAGCTATTTACATAAAATCTTATCTCTCAATCCTTATTTATATTTCTCAATAACGCAATTTGGGACTTGTTTGTAAACGAGTAAGCAAGCGATCGAAGAAGAGAGTGAAAGCGAGAGAGAGAGCAAAAACGCAATCGCTTCTTAATCTACTTATGCTGTTACATAAACATTACCTTAAAATCTTCACGCTTCTGTTTCAAGCGACTTCCGTTTTCTTGTTTTTTTAAAAGTTTTTCTGACTTTATTTTGACATTTTTTTCACATTCATTCTTCCATTTTTCCTCATTCGCTTCTCCAGCCCCCTACATTTCTTTCATCCAATCTTCCCCTAATCCATACTCTCCTAGAGTGTTTACAACATTCTCTTATTAGCTTTCTTCATCTTCTATTTCTTTCCTGCATCCTTCCTGCACGTGCAACCATGTTTTCTCTTTTCATTCACAAATTCTGCACTTTCTATTCTCTTTTTTTTTCTTAGTACATTTCTTTCCTCACCTCATGTCCCAATCTAAATCTTACTATTCTTGTCTTCATTCCCTCTACCCATCCCTTTTCTAAATACTTTGATACCCCTTTTTGTTTTATGATCTTATATAATTTATAATATTTGGATTTCCCTAATTATCTTAATCTCTCTGTCAATTGTCTCTTTTTATCCCCTTTTTCTAATTCTTTATATTTTTCTCTAGTTGCGTCTTTTATATCTTTATCATTAAAGAACTTCCCTACTTTCTTCTTCCCATATCATTAATTCTATTGCCCTTCCTCTTCTTTCGCGCACCCCTATCAAACACTTTCTTGTTAAATCCCCTCCCTTTCCTTCCTTCAGCTTTGTCTCAAATTTTCATGCTCTTTATCTCGCTTTAGTACTAAATTTATCCCTTTGTGCTTCTTCTCTCAATATATATCCTGACATCCTCTAGTCTACACCTAAAGTCTACCTTACATATCTTTTTTGTGAACTCTCAATCTCTCTCCATTCTTGCGATACCTATATCTCTGTTCCGCAACCTAATACCGGCCATACCAGCGTATCAAATAGCCACATTCTCCTTTTCCAATTTTTTTAACTTTCTTTTTTCTATTTTCCATATCTGTCGTATTACTCCTGCTGCTTCTTCACCCTTTCTTTTATACTTTCTCGATGATCTCCATTTGTTTGCAAGGTATATACTAGATATTTAAACTCTTTTACTTCTTCTAACTTCATACCTTTTCATCTCCCAGACTATTTTTTATTTCTTTCCCCTCCTTTTCTAATCATTATTATCTTTGTCTTTTCTGCATTTAAATTTAACCTTTTTCCATCTAAGTTTCTCGTTTATTTTGTGATTAGGCCCAGCATTCTTTTCTTATCCTCTGCCATCAAAACAACATTGTCTGCATCATATATCGTCTATCACCGCTATCCCTTTTCCAAACCCTGCCTAATTCGTTGTCTCTATCTGTTTTCCCTCGACTTTTTTCCTTAATTTCTACGATGAAACCGTCACATGTACCTTATACAATGTTGGCATAAGTGTCACTTCTTTATAATCTTTTACCTTCTCTTCTTTGCCTTTCTTCACTATGAACATCACTATTCCTTCCTTCCATAACTCTGGCCACCTCTCTCCTCTCCATACTCTGTTGCACATTATCCATGCCGATTCCTTTAATTCTGTGCCCCCATATTTCCAAGACTTTATTTGAAATCTCGTCTATACCAGGTGCCTTTTCATCTTTTACTATTTCTAACACCTTGTCTATTTTTTATCTTGTTGTGTCATCTTCCTCATCTCTTTCTCTACCATCTTTTTCCCTTTTTCTAACTTTTCTCTCTACCCCTTCCAGCGAATCCATAACATATTTTTTTCATTTAACTATCTCAATATTCTGGTTTACTCCTTTCCATCTTTTTCTTTCTCTATTTACTACCGTTTAAACCTCTTCTTCCGTCCTTGCCTTCTACGCCTCTTTCTGAAACCTTTTGTTTTTCTCCTTTTTCTTTTAATCATGCAACTAAGTATACTTTTTCGTTTTTCTCCTATTTTCTTCTCCACTACTTTTTTTTTTTCTATTTTTTTAATTCCTTTCTGACCTTTTTCTTTTTCTCTTTGTATTCCGCATTCCATTTATTTCTATTTCCTCCTTCACTATCTACTTTTTTGCTTGTGCACTCTAATCCTTTTTCATTTGGATATTTCTGACCTTTTCTTTAAACTTTTTTTTTCTTCGCTTGACTGATCCCTTTTTTCTGATCTCCTTACCTTTAATTCCTTTTTATTCATACTGTTATTACTTTTTCCCCCTCTAATGTCACTATTAGAGGAAAGTGGTTCGAATCTATATAATCTCCTACCTCTAGTTTCTTGACCTTCTCTCTTGCCTTATTGTCCACTTTTACATAATGAATTACAGTTCCCCTTTCTCTTCCTAAGTGTGTATATTCCCCTTCCTCATATTCCTCCATATTTCCGTTTCAGATAAACCATCCCAAATACTCTAAGCTCTTTGACAATTTTTTCCCCTCCTTATTCAGTGCCTCGTCTTTGGATTTTTTCTTGCGCTCTTCTTCCCATTCCTTTTCTCCTCCTGTTCTCGCATTGAAATCTCCTTTTATCATAAGCCTATTCTCTTTTCTATTTCTTTTTAACCGTTCACATAAGCCCTCACTATCTTCCACTTCTCTCCTCCTATCTAAGCTTCTTCTACTATTAATCCCTCTCTTTCTTCCTTTATCCCTATCTTATCCTACTCTGTTATACATTTATTCCTTACCCTTATCACCATTCCACTTATTGCTCTGCCCTTTTGAGACTTCCTTTTTGCCTTTTTTAACTTGCCACTTGAAAACCTCTTGGTAACCTTTCCCTAATTCTTTCTCTCTGATCCTGCTATATTCCAGTAACATATCATCCAGTCTTTCTAACTTCCTTTTTACGTCTTATTTTCTTTATTACTATTTCTAGCTTCCCTCACTTCTATTTCTTCTGTTCTTGTTTCCCTGCACCTTAATTTTCGCTATATCTTTTCTTTCTTTGTCTCAACCCAGCACACACCTACTATCTGTATTCTACCACACTTAACCCACGTTCTATTTCCCTTTCTCCTTTCCTGTTCCGATATATGCCTTAATTTGTACTGCATCTTTCTTTTCACTCATGTCAAATCATCCTCCATTTCTCCCTCTTATGTACCCATTTCTTTAGTTTCACCAATACCATTTTTTACCCTCTTCTCTTTTCCCTTCCTACACTTCGCGCTTCTTTTATTTCTGCTATAGCATTAATCTTTTTCATTACTTTATATCCTTTTCAGCCTTTCTCTTTTCTTATTTCCACTCTCCCCACTTTGCAACCCTTAGTTTGAGCTTTTTTTTGTATCCTACCTTTTAACTGTGCTCCCTTTTTATTGGTCTCTTTCTGCTTTTCTAATCTTGTTTCTAAAGTCTGCATCCTTTTTTACAATTTTTTCCTAACTTCTGGCTTTGAATTTTCTGCCTCTATGAGTTCTCTCTGTCTAACTTTGTCTTGATCGTTCTTCTTGTCTTTCTCCACCTCTTAAGTTTGGTCTTTTCCCAGTGGTCTTCTGTAAATTTACGGATTTTTTAAGGAGGACCCTGTTTCTGCTTTATCTCCGCTACTTCCTCTTTCTGCCCTATCCCTATTCCTATTTATAAACGGTTTTATTGATTTAAAACTCTCAGCCCACAATCTTTTTCTTTTTCAGTTTTTTTCTGTACTGCCGTCTTATTTTTGATTTACGTTGTGGTGTACAGAACACCTTCTCATCCGAATCCCTTTCTCTTTTGCTATTGCTGTCCCCGTTATCCAATAAATCGGTTTAATAAACATCTTTCCATATCGCCACTAGGCTGTCCCGCTTTGCTACCGCGCCTTCTCTCGCGCTTTTCTCTGCCATTCCCTCCCTGTCTCCGAAAGTCAAGTGCAGCTACGTCCCGACATTACTTCTCACACCAAACAAGCCTTACAACCTAGTCTACCCAAAACAGTCCTAATCTCCAGAATCACGAACCACCTATTCACTTCTATTATTTTTTTCGTTAAATCTCACACTTAAAACAACACTCACACAGGCTTCTTTCACTAACTCACCTCAAGTTTCATTTCAAACTCGTTAAAATCAGCACCACACAATCACCGCAACCTAACACTTTTATGCCGCTTTCTGCGTGAAAATTGTGCAGAAAAAGAAAAATATATATTTTCTAATGGAATGATTATTTAAAATATTTACTCATTTAAAAATCATAAATTTTTTTTTATGGCCACAAGGCTTCTTCATTTATTTCTTTGGTCAAACTTTTAAACATTTTGCTAAAAGTTCCTATCTTTGGTAGACTTTGAGTGTCCTTTATTTAAAATTTAAATATATTTTGGTTAAAATATAAACTACTGCACCTTTGGTGAGAATCAATTATCTTTGGTTGGGAATTCAACTACTACATTCTCAATGCAAAACTCTTACTTAATTTTAAAATAGAAAATAGTCACACAAATAACCTTAGCCATAAACCAAGTTATATACTAAGGCAACTAAAATGGAGTTCCTTTAATGTAATAGAAACAGTTTTACGACCTCAAATTTGACTTGTACCTGTCATATAAAAATAACTAATTTTTTTATCTAAAAAGAATTGTTATCACTTGATTCCTCTTATGAATATCTCTAGGCGTGTTTTTATTAGGCAAAAAAAAATTTTTTTGAGGCTTATGTAGGAGGCAATGTAACCTAGAATAGCTTACCTGAAAGAATTTTATCGTATACCAGCGCATCAAATGGTTAACAAAGGGCAGCTTTTTTTCTAAAAAGTTTAAATCCATATTTGAGGGAAAAATTCCCTTGAGATCACCAAGACTTGCGATAAATATTATTAAATTAATATAATATCGCATTTTCAACCTTTAAAAAATTTAGATTCAAACTTAAGAAAAGAAGTAGGCAGAAACTATGTTGACAGCGCCACCTAATGTCGCGATCGATCACTAAAATCTATTTAATTGGAATTCTGTTGCCATATTCAAAATACAAAAATTATTCAAACAGACATAGGTGTAATAATTTTTACTAAGTTATAATAAATGATTAAGAACCATAATGAATTAATCTTATCATAAATATATTTTTATAAAAAAACGAAAAAAAAGAAAAAAATTATTGAATGTAAAATAATGACTAAAAAAATTAAAAAAGAAAATTTATCACATTCCCCCATGATTTTTTAAGGGGGTTTCCTGACTCAGAGTTGATGCTCGAGTATCCCTATGAACCGGCACCCAGTAAAACTCAATCAACTTTTAATAAAATGAATCAATAAACGTATGGGTATCTTTATCATAGAAAATCTCACAATTCTTTGCAAAAATGCGAGCACTTCGCATCTTTGATTTCTTGAAAGTCTCTTTAGATATAAGTTAAAGGTTTGAGTACCTTTTTTTAACTTGCTCACGCAGTTAAAATAAATTCTATACAGCCTGAAAGATTCCGCAAAAATTTTCCGATCTTATCCTTTAGAAAAATGATCATTTTTGAAAAGAATCAAATTTTATGTCACTCTAATTGCTTTTAAGTGGTTCTCAGGGTAATCATTGTAATTCTGAAACCTCCCTGAACCCATTCACGCCATAGAACTAAGTCCATAAAGATAGAAAGATTCCGTGAATATTATGAGGGCTACCTTTAAAAAATGAGAAAAGCAATAACGTCGATTTTCCCCAAAAATGGTCAGTATTTTAAGTAATAAAACAAGACAATACTGACTAAATCTTTCCATCTTCATAGGCTTTAGTGCTATTGCGTGTGTATATAATATAATTTATAATATTATATATAATAATATAATTTATAATATTTATATAATATAATTTATTTCTGCTGCATGAGTATTTTTTGGGACTAGAGGTTGTTGAAACATTGGAATAATGTCTAAAGACTTTTTCAACAAATTAGAAAAGCGAATAGTTTGAATTTTGGCAAAGAATTATCAGTTTCTCTATGAATAAGATTCCTATATGCTCGTTGAATCATTTCATCCATAGGTAAATGAGTTTTACTGTGTGTGAGGGCTCAAGGAAATAGTAGAGCGTCTAGTGTGAGTCAAGAACCATTTTTTAAATAATAATAAATCGTTCTGGCTTTTATTAATTAATTAAAACTCAGTAAAAATTGTTAATCCTGTGTCTATTCGAATAGTTTTTCTATTGTCATTATGGCCAGATGGTGCTGTTGATATAGTTACTATTTGCTATTTTCTGAAATTCAAATTTAAATTTTCTGAAAATTAAAAATGTGATATTTCATAATTCTAATGATATTTATCGCAAATATTAACGAGCCCGATGGACTTTTTCATCAAATATTGCCTTGAGCTTCCTGAAGGAAAAAAATGACCCTGTTAACCATTCGATGAGCTAGCATTTAATACTGATTTTTTTAATGTGAGTTTTTCAAGGTTAGATTGCCTCCTATATGAGCCTTAAGTAATTACATTGTTGTGAAATATTATGCAATTATAATAAATTTAACTATCAGTCACAAAACAATTTTAAGGATATAAAAAATATATTTTCAGGAGATTACACCATTTCTTAACTCGCACGAACTTTCACTAGTCAATCTTTAATAAATTAACTATTTTTTATGCCCATCACATAGACTAGTAAGAGTTTTGGTGTGCCGAGATATTGTATTAAGAAATTAGCTGGTGCTTCTCAAACTGTTTTTTAACTGATAGATTTATTTACGCAAAGTGTTTGCACAATGTTTCATAACAGCGTAATTGTTCAAAAAACCGTTCTTTGCCTAATTAAAGAAACACACGGAAAAATTTCTGCAAGTTATTTAGTTGTATCATTGGTTTTAATATATGACCATTAGTTTATAGCAAATTAATGACAGAAGTACTAAATCTACATGCATAAATAAATTTTGTTCCTAGTTAAAGTGGTTTCTGATTATTAGTGTAAGAATGTGAATATCTGCTAGCGTCTGGCTGATTCGGTTGGTGTGATTATTTAAAATTTGAAATTTTGTTTGCGTCTTTATTAGAGATGGCTAAGATTAAGTGCGTTCAATAATCCTTATTTTTTAGGACAAAGTTATTGATTTATTAATAATTAGTTTAATTATTAATCTGACTAAAGAATATTCTTTTGCCTTTTCAGCTTATACAAACTATTCTATAGACTTTATCTCTCATATGTGAGCATCAAGTTTTTCTTTTTGAGACATCTACATTCGATAAAAGTCAGCTTCAAGAAAAAAAAACTCAATTCGAATCTTGATCAAAACTAATGTCACCATTTGTATAATCTTTTATATTTTAGAAGAAACTGATTTTAAGATAAAAAATTTATATAGTATCCTATCATGTGTTTTATCTTTTCATCAGGAAAACATGAATATAAATGTTATTAATATTATGTTCTTTTTCTGAGAATTACCGTGTGTACAGTTCACTCAGTCGAATTATTATTTTAAATATTATTATATTCTATATCAGAGGGACTAAACATTCGACTTTTAAACATATACTGTTACAAATATGCTAATTATTTAACTGATATGATTTAATTCAATTTTTTTTAAATATATGCACCAGATTTCAAAATTGCAAGGCTTTTGAAAATTTGCATTGAACATCTTTCAGAAAGATTTTATCAAACTTCAATTGATTTTACGAAATTCATAATATTTGAAAGGATTTAAAAGTGCTCTAATGGATTGTAAACGATTCTGATGGATTTTACGGAATTTCAGATATATCAAGGAATATCAAATTATTCCAAGAAATTTTAAAAGAGTTTAAGGATTTGAAAATATAATTTTATTTCATTTTCAAGATCATTATAACATCATGTGATTAACACCTAAAATAACCGGCAATTATGAAAAAGTATTAACAATTTTTGATGTGATAAACAGTTTTTTTTTTTTAAAAAAACCTCTGCAAGATATATAGGTCTCACTTTAAAAAAAAAATTATAATAATATTTACTTTTTTTCACGAAAAAAGCCTTTCATATTTCAAATTGAAGAAATACAACATATAAGAATCAAAAGTGTTTTTTTTAAATAGCGCTTCCACGATTTTGTGAATTGCATGGCAAAAATATCCAGACATTATCCGAAAAGAAAATTCTGCACAAAAAAGTCCAGAAATATAACATTTGAATTACCTTTTCCACAATAGGAATATATAATTCTTTGTGTTATAATATCACAAACAATTTTGTAAATCTCTTTTGACTCTTTATTTTAATCTTAAAAAACTCTGAGTAATAAATTTCTTCATTAAAAATCTCACTATTTTGCGTACAAACAAATATTCAATTCGGAAAAAAGCGCCTTTAGGATAATTTTGTTTTGTGTTTATTTGTTTTTATGTGCATGCTATGTAAAAATAATAAAATTTGCATATAATACTTTGTAATATTTTTGTTCGGTTAAAGTTGGTTGAGAGTCGCTATGTGAGAAATTAAAACTTTTTCATAAAATCTCGTCTAGTTAATAAACAGAGAAAAAACAGCAATGAGAGTTTATATTAACGCAATGTTGATATGCGAATAGGTGTTAAAGATAACTAAAATAAAATAATCATGAAAAATAAATTTTTTACTTTATTTTGCTATATATTAATGATAAGGCACAACTCAAGATACAGAAATGGTTAAAACACACACTTAACGTAATGCAGTTTAACATAATATGGAAAATGTCGCATTTTCAGCGCACTTAATTCGGGTGCAAAGCGTGTGACAATTGCCGTTTTGCTCGGTCAATAAAATGCAACTTTTACCAGTAAAGTTGTAATAAATTAAAGGATTGTAAGATTTATGGGCAAATATCATAAATGTACGCTACGCTATCATATTTATCACTGTAAACTAAAAAATAAACCAATCAAGGACCCAACCGAAATAAAACAAAATACTTTCGTGATTTTCATTCTGTTTCTATACTGCCAAAACATAACTATATTCACTCGATTTAGGTAACGTTACTTAAAGTAGCGAAATCGTAACGACATTTTTTTAATACTCGTTATTGTGAAAAATAATTGATGTGAATCCTTAAATATCTTATGTGAATAATAAACAGCAGGCGGGTGATATATATTTATATATATATATATATATATATATATATATATATATAATGTTATAATAGTTTAGTCTT